>VDFB02086081.1:220615937-220626101 GCA_007258455.2 Sequoia sempervirens
TAAATATGCTCGACTAAGTAGAGTGTATCAGGAATATATCTGATAGATGACAATAAATAACGTAATGTATAATTTATCAATCGATCCAAATAGTTTTATGTACATAGAATCAATCAATTTCATGTATGTAGAAATGATAATTTCATTGTGGTTATAGGTGCATGAATATCAATCGGTTCCGACTGAGCCTCCCTATCAAACTTTATTGATATAAGTAACTATATACAGAGATTAAATATGGCAATTAGGCTACACAAGTAAGAGTTGAAAGCATAAAACATGTAAATATTAGAAAGAGGAATTGTTTAATATAGAAAAAATCCAAAATGAGTAAATAATATAGCTTATGTTGACGGGAATATTTAGAAAGCGATTTTTTTTTCCTGTTTTTGCAATCTTGTGATTCACGTATGTAACTTTCTTCGTGGTTTTGGTATTTTCCAAATATTTTAAATAATTATTATTATTGTAGGGAGCTTTGCTATTGGAAATATTTCATAAGCTTGTTTGTATATTCATGACTTGCCATGGACTCATTGTGGGGACATGTGGCGCCTTGAGCAATACATTTACATTTACTATTTGTGTCTTCTCATTTATTGTGAGTAGGTTGGAGTGCAGTCGTCATTAGTGTGTTTTGGTGTGAAGATTTAACACTGTCGAGTGAATTGTTTCCCGCATTGTTTTTTCATTAAGTCATGTTGATTGATGAGGCTGAATCTTGTGCCTATTATGAGGATTTTCATCTACTATGTTAGAAGCAAGAAAAGTGGCCTTCGCAATTTGTTTTGTTTCCCTGTTGGTTTTCCTAGATTGCAAGCAAGAAAGATGGCCTTTGTAAGTTCCTAAATCGAAGTTCAAGGTCCATTCAATGCTCAAAATTCTCGCATCCCAAGTGTTTATTTGTTTATGCAGCCATATTGGTTTGGCTATGCATTGAAGAGGCTTCTTTTCACCAAATAATTTTTAGTATTAAACCATGTCGCATACACTGGTTATTTATCAAGTATAATGATACATAGTTTAATACTTAAATGCTCTTTTGAAAAAGAAGTCTCTTCAATGCTATAACCTCCAATGTCACTACAAATTTGTGTCCTTTAATATGTAAATGTTGTTGCCAATATATGCACATTGCTATATAATTTTTTTGATATCAAATAGCTTCATTTTTTGGTTTATTAAATGGATATGTTTAGGGGCCTTCTTAGGAATATGATGTACATGTTCGCACTGTGATGCATTTTTTTCTTAATGTAAGTCTACTTAATTATATTGAAATTATTCAAGTTAATTGTATATCCATGAAAGACCAATAGCTAATCAAACATGCTCACCTGTTGAAGATAAATGTAATGAAATCACCGTCAATATGTCTGGAAGATAAGTTGCATTGTTAGTAGTTCCTGCCTTGCCTAATTGGAAATTCTCATACATAGTTGCCTAGATTTTATTTACTATTAAGATTGGTGCGTGCCTTAATACTAGAAGCAATAGTTTTCTTGTAGAAGGCAGGCAACAAATGTAGCTAGTAACGTCAAAATCACTTCAAACAAATAGGATTTTGATGTTGTGATTCTAGCTACCTTTCTGAATAGCAATTTCCCAGCATTTGAAGAAATAACAACAGCAACATTCCCATAATCATTATCACCAAAACAGGAACACCTGTGAAGATATCGCCGAAAGCCAAAGAAGATTAAAATCACATTTGGAATAATTACTACTACAATTGGCATAGACCATATAAACTGCATTAGGAAAGATCTAAATACTACACATGCATAACACAAAATAAATAACAAATTTATTCAAATCATGAAGCACAAACTGAAAATAGAGATGGGGTGTGAACTAGCACCACATTGATGTCTCTCAACAAGCTGCAATGTCTTGTTGCTCAGCCTATAGCATTGTAATACCATATCCACGGTCCTATAAATAGCACAAGAAGACTACATAAGTGAAAATGGAAAAAGACATTGCATTGTTTATTGTGGATTCAATTTCAATTCCTATATCTCGCACAATCCAAGGAACATTTAGAAATGAATATATAAGACAGGATAGTTAAAACATTACTCACTTCCTAGTTCATCTTTTCAATGCTTGTCTCTACTTCGTCAACAACACATGTTGTGATAGCCCCAAATCTGTGTGCATTTTCAGTTTGTTTGTCTACGATTAGCTTCAAAGTTGCTCCTAAAGGAGGTCACAAACATACACTATAATGCTTTAATTGTTACTGTTTACTTTCTCTAAGAAAAATGACATTGCAATTTTCCCGACAAACAATGTATGATGTTCATGATGCATATAATGAAAATAATACCCAGACATTTCATCAATATATCTAGTTTTCTATGTATTGTTTCTTAGACGATCCAGGTCATACCTTCTCACATTGTTATTGGCATAGATCCCTACAAGACCAATGACCACTGGAAAACACAAAATATTTACAAAATGTAAAAACCACGAGGGGAATTACATCCACCAATCACAAAATCACAAAAACAGGAAAATAAATTCACCTTTTCCAAATACACGCCTGAACATAAGCTATACTCTAGCTTTATGTTCCAGCACCATTCCCAAAGCACAATTTTAATATGCAAGATTGAGGTGATACACATACATATGTATATATATACAAACTTTTTTGTATCAACAACCACATACATATAGATACACATACAAATATATATATACGTAGACATATATATGTGTATACATACCTCATTATATGCACAAAGAGGTGCACTCACATATACACATTTACATATCTATACATATATGCATACATGTACACACATAAGCATATATGAAGTCAAAGAGGAGAGAGAAAGTAAAAACTAGAGCACAACAGTGTAAATCATGTTCAAACTTAGACATGACTTGTTTTTTTGTTTTGAACATCATAGAAATAACCCCTCACAAGACACAGTTTTTATATTGATTGGTTTTCCTAAGAAAATGAAAGAACAATGTAAAACAATAGAACTTACAAATCACTTGTTTTAGGCTTTGAATATGACATATATATAGGCACACAAATATAATTATATATATACATATATATATATACAAAAATACATACATACATGCATACATTTATACATATATATGCACGAACATATACCTATACAATTTCACACACGTATATATATACATACATACAAATATATATGTATATATATATATGCATGTGTATATTCTTATATATATACTTGCATATATATATATATATATATATATATATATATATATATATATATATATATATATGTCTTTGTGTGCACATATGCACATACACACATACATATAAAAACATACATATGTGTATATATGCATTTATATACATTTATATATATACGTATATATGTATATAGGTAAGATCCTTTCTCCTTCACATGCATAGCAAGATGTCATTACAATAAAATTGCATTTTACGCTCCATTTTTGTGAACTATAAATTGCAACTGTAGAATATGAAACGAGGGAAAACAACACACCATATGTCAATGACGGGCATTTTCAGGTGGAAAACTACTTAATGTCATTTTAGGTTCAAATGGGTACCATTGGAAGATGTCTTATTTGTACAAAATATTCATGACATGCATCATTTGAAATGTCAATCACATATCAAGTACTATGTGTATAGATAGACATCTTCCAATATACTCTTCCATGCATGGAACATTCGCTCAGTGATAGACAATGCAAAAAAATCAATTTATAGGAAAAACAAAGTTACACAAAATCATGACTTTTCGTTAAAATATGCTGGCCCGACCATGGTATACACAAAGTTTGCACATGCAATTGAAACTTTTCAAGCATTTCTTTGTTGATAGATTTATGATGAGCATCAAGTCCACATCTGTTGTGAGAAGAGGTACAAATGCAGCTTTGATAGATTGATTGATGGCGATTGAAATCTATGCCTCTTGATAGAATTCAATCATTACTATTGGATAAGAAATCTGCATTAATGAATTAGGTGCTAGTATTGTCAACAATGAACACACTAACATAGAAGCAACCAATACGAGCGAAGAATATACATTAAACACACACAAAATCACGGGCACACATATATATATATATGCATCGACACATACATATACATGCATACATTTAACTATGTACATATATGTATATGTACATACATATATATATATATGCATACACACATATATATGTATAAACTGTTGGAAACACAAGGGTAGACAACTAAGAGGGGGGTGAATTAGTTGTCACAGAATTTAAAAATTATTCAACTCATTAACATTATTCTCTGATCTGATTAATAACCATGAAATCATAAATCATCAACATCAGAAACACACACATAACGCCTGAACTTTTTATCTTGGAAACCACGGTAGAGGGAAAAACCACAGTGGAGGTTAGTCCACAAGATTATACCACAATTAAAATTATAAAGAAATGAAAATATGGGGGAATGCACTTGCATTTAGGCACTACTACCTAGGCTGCTTGCTCAATTACAACATGGCTAGCGCGAGGGGCAGCATGTATAGAAAGGAGAAATGGAGGATTACATCCAGGAGTTTGGGCGGTAGAATAGCATCTTTGCTAATGTGTGATCACCGGTTTTGAAGTTTAAGTGCATGAACAATTCTTTACTCTTCTTCACTCTTCTTCACTCTGCTTTGCCTTTGGAATGATTTAGATCCAATATTACGCATACACATGGAGGATGCACCTCAATTCCAAATAAACAATCTCTCTTATATATCCGCAACAGAAATTTCATCCTACATGTCGACTTCAACCAAATAATAAAATGAATATAAGCGTAGGCCCAAAATACTCGTATTATTAATATTGAATCAACCAAGGTCAGCTACAACTTAGTGAAGACCCAAAATTAATCTCCGGCACCAAAAACACTTCAATTAATTACTCCTCAAAGATCAACAATGCAGCTACAACCACCATGTGGAGTAAGAACAAGAAAAACATGAACACACAAGAGAAAATTGCCAACCACAAGCACAAAGATCAATGTGGATGTGCAACAAAGATAGATCATGATCTATAAGCATCCACAAACATCATGAATCACCAGAGAAGCATCCGTGGAAACTAAGCTAACTAAAATTGCATCATCTTCAATCAAAAACACCAACTAAAGCAACAGAAAAACTATCAAAATGTAAATCTCCATAACTCGATCAAATCTTCACGCAGATCTCTAAAACTCAACATGGATAAACTAGATACACTTAGCAACAAACCCTTTAGTCCACAACCTACACCAGATCTAATGATATTTACCAGAACTTTCAACATCTTGAACTTACGCTTCACCAGCGATGACTTTTGAAGCTTTCATCTCATTTTGTTTTTATAATATCTCGACACCTTTTGGCTACAATGAATTAATGCTAATAGTGTTGACATCAATGACAACCACATATCAGCAACACAACCAAAATATCAACAATCTCCCCTTTGGCATTTATGGAAACACATGATGTGAAAAAAAACATCAACACGACTAACTCTTGACACTTACTCCCCTTTAGATTTTGAATCATTTTCTCCTCAATTCTTTCACATGATCTTCTTTCCCATAATTTTTTTCACATGGTCTTATCCCCCTTTGACATCAATGACAAATATTTCTTCTATACAAGCTTTGAATCACATATCTGAGCATTTGAACATCTGACTACTCCCCCTGAGTAGCAGCCACCACAACATCAATGCGGATCAAGATAGCGACTGGAAATGCAGACTAATGCAATGCAATTTCGCATCCTTAGTTCTGATTAGGAGGGATAATCACCCTAAATTCCCTCACGAGATACTCAAAGAGTATCATGACGCGACTGGTAAGATATGCAATGCTGCCCTTAGTGGGCACATACTCGGTCGACTTCCTTTTCACTCACCTTTTCTCAAAGTGACTTGGTATATGCTTTGTCTTTGAATGTAGCATTGTATTCTTAGATATTTTAATAGCACTTAAATTATCATAGAATATAGAAATAGGCTCATTATACACAACTTTGATATCCTTCAACATCTGTTTCATCCACAGGACTTGAGGACAATTTTTAGCAGTAGCAATGTATTCGACCTCTGCAGTAGATAAGGAAATGGCATTCTGCTTCTTACTTAACCATGAAATCAACTTCTTACCCAAGAAAAATGCTCCACCACTAGTATTTTCCCTGTCATTTTACATCTCTTCTATCAATAAAGGCTTTTCGAGATTAAGATGTCATCTTTGGGATACCATAGGCCAAAATCAACTGTCCCCTTCAAGTATCTAAAAATCCTCTTCATAGCTGTCACATGAGACTCCTTAGGATCAGCTTGAAATATTGCAACAATGCATACAGCATTTAGATATCAGAGCTGGTTGGGTTAAAAGTAAACAATCCACCAATTGATCTATATCTAAGTCTAATTTTCTTGGGAGGAGAATCATCTTATGTTGTGAAGCTTGCATCCAGGTTACCATGGAGTTGTCTTGACTAGCACTGAATCTTCCATGTAGAACTTCTTTAGCATTCCTTCCACATGCTTTAAATGAGATATAAAAATCCTTTATCTAGCTGGTAATTTGCAATCCCCAAAATAATTTCATCTCACCAATCATTGACATTTCAAATTCACTCTTCATCTCATTAGAAAACTTCATGCACAAACCATCATCTCCTCCAAAAATGATATCATCAACAAAGACTTCAACAATCAAATCTTTATTACCATTCTTGAAATACAGATTACTATCAGTAGTACCTTTGTTAAATCCAAGCTTCAACAAATACTTGTCTAATCTAGCATACCAGGCTCTAGGGGCTTGCTTGAGTTCATACAATGCTTTCTTCAACCAACACACCATATCTCCCTTATCAGTCAACTGAAATCCATCAAGTTGCTCAACATACACCTCTTCTTCCAATTCACCATTTAGAAAAGATGACTTGACATTCATCTGATAAACCTTGTAGTTCTTGTAGGCAACATAGGCAAGAAATAATCTTACAGCTTCACTTCTAGCAACAGGGGAAAAAGTCTCTTCAAAATAAATTCCTTCCATCTATGAATATCCTTTGCATACCAGTCTTTCTTTGTTTCTAACCACTTCTCCTTGCTCATTCAGTTTGTTTCTAAAGACCTATTTAGTTCCAATGACATTCTTATCCTTAGGTATGGGAACAAGAATCCATTTATCATTCTTCTCAATCTATTTTAGTTTCTCTTTCATTGCTTCAACCCAATGCTCATCTCTACATGCTTCATTCGCACTAGTAGGCTCGGTCTTTGAAATCAAGCAATATTCTTCTACAATATTTCTCCTAGTCTGGACACCTTTGTTCTTATCACTTATAATCTAATAATTTGAATGATTCAATCTTACATACCTCAAAGTCTTCTTAGGTTGTTCTTCAACTTCAGGCTCTTGTGTTCTCTCTTCTGCAACTTCACTGGTTTCTTCTTCCTCTTGATTTTCCTAATCCACCAAAATGATTTGTACTTGATTTGTAGTCTAAACTTTTTTTCCTTTGTTTGTACTAACATTCTGATCATCAGAATCATATCCATGGGTTCTGGATCATGTACCTAAGTCTTCATCAATCTTGACATTTGCACTTTCAACCATTTTCCTATATCTTTTATTGTAACACCGGTAGGCCTTGCTATTAGTAGAATAACCCAGAAAGATACCTTTATCACTCCTAGCATCAAACTTTCCTATGTCTTCATCTCTCTTAATATAACATTTGCTTCCAAATATCTTGAAATATCTAACAGTAGGATTTTGACCAGTCCATAGCTCAAAAGGGGTCTTACCAGTATCACCTTTGATTTGTACTCGGTTGAGTGTGTACATAGCAGTACTCATAGCTTCTCTCCAGTAGATATGAGGGACATTTCCTTCCAACATCATAGTTCTAGCAGCATCTTCAATTGTTTTGTTCTTCCTTTCCACAACTCCATTTTGTTGAGGGGTCCGCGGTGCAGATAATTGTCTCTTTATTCCATGTTCTTTACAAAGAATTAAATTCACCAAAGGTAATTCACCACCTCTATCGATCTCAAGGTAAAGTGCACCAAGATGGTTCCCAAAGGGGGGCTTAAGTGGCCACTTTTTTCTGAAATCAGGAAATACTGACCTTGGACATGAAATTGAGGATAGTTACACTCAAATTTTGAGATGGAACAAAACAAGGATCGAGAGATTAACTTGATTCTCTAAACTACTAATTTATTTTTGAAAATGGTTGAGATTAGGGTTCAAAATAGGGATGTACACAAATTGGTACTATTTTTGTCAGAAAACATAACATAGCAACTCTTGTACGACCTAAGCACGGTGAACTTTTTTGTAGCATTTTTAAAATCACAATGGTCAAAATTTAGCTAATAGTATATAGGATTGATACATGATTTTTAATTATTTTTAATGAATATTTGACTTTTTACTAATTTTCTAAGTGGGCACTTCCTGAAAAGCAGAATTTTGGCCATGCTCCCCCTAAATTTTTTTAAGGTAAATTAAAAAATGTAGAATAAAGTCTAGTTTCTAAAAATGTAATTTATTTGAAATTTTGATGAATGGTTAATTTATAACGAAAAAAAACCAAACACTTCTTTTTGGCGAAAAAGAGACATACAAACAAAAGAAAGTATGGATGAAAGGCTTAGCATTGTTAAAAAGTGAAAAAAATTACATCGTTGGATAGCTAAGAGAGAACCTAACATTACCCATGTGTTTTCTTTTGTCGATATTAGCAAGACGGATCACGATGGTGAGCACAAACTTAGATTATGTGAAAATTTGTAGAATTTGCAAAACATGTCTGGTCATTGGAATGCCCACCAAACCCTATACGGTTGGTATTCCAAAGAGCAACTACCAATGCTAAGGCTCGGGGATTACCAAAGCAAAATATAACGTGCTCGCGTTATAACGCAAGCGCGTTATTTCCTAGTTTTGATCTCATTATGTTTCATCGATATGCGTCCTTTTGCCTCTTGCATGTCGCTGTAGTATTATGTTTGTTATGCTGAAACCAAAGAAAATCCTCCTGTCCCAATGTGTTTCGCTATGACCTCATGGAGTCGGGGAAACATCATGTAGATAACACTTCATTATATTGAGAGTCACCCCAAACGCCATCTCCCAGTCGCTGAGACATAAGAAATTTTCTTACTGAAACGTGCTTCCTTGCTTCATCCATTTCGCCATAACCTTGAGATATCAGAGAGACATCTCACATATTAGACTTTACTTTACCGAAAATATTCATTCATCATGAGTCGCTTTGAAAAATTGGTTCTCTCGCCGATGTATTCTTTTATCTTATGTGGGTCACTGTAACATACTGACATCGGGGAGACCTCATACAGAATGCACTTTGTTTTACCAAAAGACTTTATCCATCTTGTGTACTGCTGAGACAATCCAATTTTCATCCCGACAAAGTCCTCATTGTGTTATCGGCGAGACCGGAGGTCACTCACCGAGACATTACTTTGAAAGCCTCAACTCTTACCGATATGCATCCTCCCACCACCAGTCAGTGTGACAATGTATATTCGCTATGACCTCACACCAGAAGCAATATGTTTGGCCGAAGAAACCATCCATGTGTTGTTCGGTAAGACTCTCCTCGAGAACATGCTAACGAAAACCCCGTGTCGACAAGACATAACAACCTCGCCGAGATCACACTACGATATCGCCAAGCTCTCGCCGATGAACCTCCACATGCATTAGTGGGGGAGACAATTCAAAATCGATGAGACACTATCCCGACGACCAAACTCCTGTCAATAGGTTCCTCCTCGGTTGCCGAAACCACGTGAAAGTCATGCCGATAGAAACCTACAGGTGAATTTCGATCGCTGTAACAATGAACAAGTCTTTCCGATCACCTGCTGCAAACATATGTTAACACACAGGCAACATGGGTCGGGGAGACCTAGATAGACCTATGCCGATATGGACCACAACATGAAAATGCATGACTCGATGGATTCTATGGGGTCACACGACCAAAATATGGGTAAAAATATCATAAAATGAGGAAAATGTGCCTAAGGTAAGACTCAAATGGAGCCTCAGGGGGATGAAAGATATGTAAAAATCATCATATTTTTACAGTTCCA
>VDFB02086081.1:220626201-220755006 GCA_007258455.2 Sequoia sempervirens
TATGCATCCACACAAACAGGAGAATTGAACAATATTGGCTCAATTAAACACTTTCTTTTTTGGTATCATGCAGCCATTCAAACAATCTAGCGAGATAAAACAGTGTTATTACTGTATCCTATAATAGCTCAAGCAAGACACCAGCTTTATGTACTATGTTTCTAATGTTTTCATATTTTCAAGATACATAAACAAGGTCAACTTGTAAAAAGACTTTTCTCTTTCAATGTCTTACAGTTCTTCAAACAACATTTCATGATTTAAAAATTGTTGTGGCTCTATCCAATTTCACCAACCGTTTAAGATTAAGAAAATTTTCCCCATGCCATATTACCCAAATTAAGATGATCTCTACATATCATCCACCACTCCATCTTAGTTAAGCTTATATATATAAACTTGGAAATTGCATTTGAAACTTTTCAAACCACTATGCCTGCAATTGTGAAATTGTATTTTAACATGGAGGTTCATTATATTAACTCATGGATGCTTCCTCAACAATGGTGTGACACATGTTGGGTCCCCTTGTTGGCCCGATAATTTTTTTGTTTGTCTTGAAACAATTTTCATCCATGGATTGATCTGAGGCTGCTTTTGAATGATCTTGAGTTGAAAAAATGAATTGGGTAGACATCAAAATTTGCTTTTCAGGCACTTTGTACTATAATCAAAACTGTCCAAGTGGCCTCTGGAATTGCTTTGGGAAACTAGTCAAATGAACTCTTGGAGCCATGAAAACTTATAGGAATGTAGACATTTGAACAAAGAATACAATGGAACAAATGGCTTGAGAAAAAATATCACAAGATGAAAGACATTTAATGTCAAAGTGGCCTACTCAAACTTTTCTTCAACTGTACATGTTCAAAACTAATTAAAGCTCACCATATTGCCATTTTGAAAAAATATCAAATCATCTCTTGGGGTTCACTGCCACTGGACACACTAGGTTATTTGGGTACACTGAGTATGTGCTCAAGAGGGATTTCCTTCAATCATCATTCATGACAAGATATTGAGGGTCAAAGTTGACCTTGAAATAGTCTAAAAATGCAGATGCAAAAGCTAAATAAACTCCATTTGTTTTTAATCTTGAAAGAATATCAAATCTGATCATGAGGCTCTAAAATTGGACCAAGGAGCATATGAATGTCAGGAGAATGGATAGAAACAATCCATTTGTCTTGACAATCATCTAGTTACAAAATATCAACTCGAATAGGAGGCTACTTTGCAAGACAGAGTTTGCAAACAACAAAAGAGTGCCAAAACCCTCTAGCTTCGCTTTTCAAAACCTTGTGAAAAATCATCACAAGAAGCTGAAAATTGACATGAATGTTACCATATGTCAACTAAATATGTCCACCAAGGGGTTTGGAATGAAAATTAATTGGCTCTGAATTGTGACCCTCCAAATTAGGTCACTTGGGCAGATTTTTCAGGTGCACTTCTAAATGTGGAGAGCAAAATTTTCAACATGGGAACTTCAAATTTTGCAAATTTGAAGGTGCCATCACCCCCCTCTTAGTATTCCTGCTGTTCAACATATTTTGGAGTCTTAAATTGTAGATTTGGAGGATTACTTTGAGGAAATTAATCTTATCTTTTTTTATAGCCATATCATTATTGTTAGCCCACTATCATCTTCATCATCTCCGGATATTTTTCTACATCATTATTCACAAGATCTTGGATGGACATCATCTTATTCTGATACATGGAAATTTAAGCAATTTTCAAAGGCACACATAATTTGGATTTAGATTATAGATTCATCCATCTTTTGGGAATGGTTTCTCCATTCATCAGTGGATCTATTTCAATATAAGGGGGAAAATGTTGTTTGTAGGTAGTGGATCATGTTTTTTCTTAAAGATTTGATCACTAGCACATGAGCTCTTTCTTTATGGGGGGTGTTGATTTCCCAAATCAACAACCCAATGAGTCCTAAAGAATAGCCACTTTCCTATGCTCAGACTCAAAGATGGATCTGGCCAACTAACAAGAAATGAGATTAGAACACATATCTCTTGCACTTTAGGCTCTACAGAACCTAGGGGGTGACCCTTCTCAATACCTAAAGACTTGTTTCAATTATGCACAAACATTGCATTTTAAAGCAGATAATTCCCAATCAAAGTATACCAAGGAAAGTATTGACAACTTCAAATATGGCTATATTCTTGGTATCTCAACACTCAGCAATTGGGAAGAAGAATTCAACAAAAAACGTAAACCCAACAACAAAAATAAAAAAAGGATTTTGAACTAATAATTTGTTTCTGAAATGCATTTAGTTGAATGACAAAATAGTGCCTAATTCTGGGCCATTGAGTCAAATATATAATCATAAAGAAAATTTCATCAGCAAATAAACTTCAACCAGTGGATTCAAAACTGTTAATGCTTTACACTAATAGATCCACTCTTGTTGCCACCCAAATTCTTCTTGCAGATCCATCCTACACATTTGAAAACACAATTATCTACTCAAAGTAATTTAACTATTTCTTTAAAATAGAACCATGAACACACAACACAATCTTAGGGAAATTGAGATGACAAATTCAACAAACTTTATATATTAAATTTATATGACTTAAAATGTACAAATCTGGAGACAATTTGATGACAATCGTGGTTTGTTTGCACAAACTCATTGACATTTACTCATGAAATTGAAACATTACAATTACATATTTTTTCTGTGACTCAGATTTAGCACTTCTCTATCTACCTGGCCTCATCCCAGAATTCAGAACCCCTTACAATGAGAAAGAATGAGAAGATATAGAAGAAAGGAGATCCCTAAAATTAATATGTTAAAGACACTTAGAAACTTCATTCTCTGTTAATCAACAAGAAGAAGTTGGGAAAAGCCTCTCTCTTCTCTCTTCCTTTGCAATAACAAACTATGCATCTGCATTTTTTTTGCCTTCACCTTTATTCTTCAGTAGAAGATTCACCTTTCTATGAAAAATATCCTTTTACATTTACCCATTTTTCCCTGCAGTTGAAAGAAAAACTTGCATTCTACTTTTATTTTCCCTGCAGCCAAAGAATTGCACTTTAATTGTGAAAATTTTCACTCATCTTCATCGGCTGTGAAAACTCCAAAAAGAAATGGGTTGGCCTTAGAATTTGAAAACTTGAAACTTTCTGGAACACCAATTTTGACCCGGTCGCAATTAGCAACACACTAATTAACCCATCAAAACTCATCCAGGAGCCACGAAACTAAAAAATAATGTAGACATTTGAACCAAAAATTCATTGCAACAAACAAATTTGTGAAATTCATCATGAGGTGAAAAATATTAACATCCAAAGTGGCTCAGTTAGACTTTTCGACAACTGCACCTTTCCAAAACCAATTTAGGCTCACCAAGTCACCATCTCAAAAAATATCAAATCTTCTCCTAGGAAATTGCCACTAGAAAATCTTAATCATTTGGCTCCATTGAGTATGTACGTAAGAGGGATTTCCTTTGATCATCATTATTCACAAGATATTAAGGGTCAAAGTTGACCTCCTTGAAACATGTTGAAAATGTAGATGTAAAATCAAAACAAATTGCATTTCCTTACGACCTGGTAAAACTATCAAATCATATCCCGAGGGTCTGAAATTGGACTAGGGAGCACATGTATGTTGGGGGAACACAGAGAACTAATCCATTCATCATGAAATCATCCAACTCTGAAATATCAATCTGAATAGGAGGCCACTTCATAGGACTGAGAGTTTGCAAACATCAAAATCATCTCAGAACCCTCTAGCTTTGCATTTCAAAACACTATCAAAACTCATTGTGGGAAGCTGAAAAGTGGCATACATGTTCACATATGTTAATTGAATATTCTCACAAAGGGGTTTGGCGTGAAAACTAGCTGGCTCTGAATTATGACCCTCTAAAGTAGTTCACTTGGGCAGATTTTTTCAAGGGCACTTCTGAGTGTGCAAAGCCAAATTTTCAACATGGGCACTTCATATTTTGCAAATTTGAAGGTGCCACCAATGGCTCTGACTGGGGATGTATACCTCATGTGGGCATAGCAAGAATTTAGATCCTTTGGAGAAGTAGACTAGGTGCCTTATCCATTGGGCGACAGAATCATAAGGTCATCTTTTCCCCCTACTACTCTAGTTTGATGAGTCAAACCATATCTGGTGGCCCAAGGCCACAAAGAACTATATGCCTCTTCTTACCTCTATCATATACAAAGTTCTCATTACATTTCACTGAAGGAAATCTGAAAATATCACTGCAATCTGCCTAATTAAACATGTTGGCATCTCCCAACAACCCATCATATACAACATTATCAACATATTCACAATTACCATGCATCTAAAAATTAGGCATACTCTTATAATATTTTTATCATGTGGCAACAACTTACAATATTCATCATATAAGTCATTATTAGGCGATAAACAATATTCTTCAATGTTTTGCATGTTGCCACACTTTATGAAAATTTCTTCTAGGTAACAAAAATAGCACTCATATTCTACCACATGGTTGGTACTATCAATCTCAATCTGATTATTAGTTTGCATGTCAAAGGTGAAATTATCAGAAGAACTTACCAAAAGATCTTGCACATCATGCAAACGATCTCCAAGTGTATGCAAAGAGATACACTCATACATTGGTACACTCTATAACTGTCCTCCATCATGTTGGTGTAGAGAATCATCAAGGATTTCTAACTTATTTTCATCCTTAGTCACTTCGTTATCCTCTGAACATAACATCTCAGTATCCCAAGCTTGCTAAAAAATGAGCAATTCTTGTTTAGAAGGATAATTTGATTTTACTTTGAAATCAACATCCACATCCACATGAAAAAACTCATGTCTAAGCTCACCTAAGTCAGCAAATGAACACTTCTCCAAATATGCATTAAATTTTTTAAGAATGGGCTCATTGGATACATGAACCTCATGGTCATCTATTGTTTCTAACTCATCAAAACAAATTTTTGAACTTACATCAGCATGCACACTTTCATACTCATTATAAAATGAATCATTACAATCAAATGGTTTCTTTTCTTCATCCACGTTATCATCATGCTAACCAACTAGTTCATAACTAAAAGAAAAACTAGATTCACATGCATCATATGTTGCATAGTGAAAATTATCATCATAGTCAAAATCAATATGGACAACACACAACAACTGAGAGTTATTCACATGTGTACAATTCTAATATTTAGTGATCAACAAATTTGAAATTTGTTCACTGCTTAATAGACCATTGCTCTTATCCATTCTTTCGACCACTTCCTCTCCTTGACCTCCACTAGAATTGCATGCATTTTCAAAATGTAAATTAGGATATACCATGATATTATTTAAATATTTTCTAGTATGGATGGTTAGAATGAATTTATATATCCTAGGGATTTCCATCAACTTTCATTATCATTTGTTTCAAGCCTAGGTTATCACCATGTTAGAAACTATCCTAGTGACCCTTCATTTGGTCATGGTTATGAGTATGCACATTATTTAAACCTTGATTTGCAAGTATCTATGGATCACCAAATGGAAATAACCATGTCGTTAGGAGCCTTAATACATATTGTCAAGAAGCTTCAAAATTCTGATAATCCTCAAACATTTGACACCACAAAGTACATGAACCCA
Source organism: Sequoia sempervirens (assembly GCA_007258455.2). Taxonomy (NCBI): domain Eukaryota; kingdom Viridiplantae; phylum Streptophyta; class Pinopsida; order Cupressales; family Cupressaceae; genus Sequoia; species Sequoia sempervirens. Next base: position 220,631,867 of record VDFB02086081.1, read on the forward strand.
AGTGTGAACAACCCTAGGCTAAGCCGAGAATGGAATGATGTGTTTGAAAGGGAAATTAAAATGTTGAAAAAAAGGCACCTGATGTCTCTACAAGCCCACTTAAAAATTAACCATACTATATCTGCTAGCCAAATTAATGCACCTTTTGTCAATTCTTTTGATCCATTGTATAACCAATTAGATTTGTCATGGGTTGATTACAAGACTAAGAGTATTCCAACTCAAGTCTATAAACATATACCTAGATTTGATGGATATAATGTGTGTGAAGGAGATGCACATGTCCAAAGTTTTTCTAGCTTCATGGAGAAACATTCGTTTGGAGATCAGGATATGTGGATGATATTTAATGTCAGATCTCTTGAAGCAAGAGCTAGGAGCTGGTACTTAAGTTTTCCTAATCTAAGTCCTTTTCCTACTAGGATAAATTAGTTGATTTTTATAGAGAACCTTTTGACCTTGTCACAAGATTAAAGAAGATCAAAAAACAAGATGCAGAGTCAAGAATTGCTTTTAGTCATAGATATGCTATTTATCTTTCACTAATCCTAGAAAATTTCAAACCGAGTACCTCAAATTGCATTCAAATGTACTTTGAAGCTTTTGAGGAGGGATCTAGTGCATTGTTAAAGGATTTTAGAATATTAAGTATGCAGATGGCTTACATAGTTTTAGATAATATGGAGAAAGTGAGGAATGAATACATACAAAGTATGGTGTCTTCAATTGTGGGTAAACATGCTGATCAAATCAGCAGATTTTTGAATACAAATGATCATATGTCTTCATTTTTAAATATAGACAAGTGCATACTCGAGAAGGAAGAAGTTAACAGTGATGCAATGTCTACCATTGATGTTCATGACAGTGAAAATGTTTGTGTCTATCCTCAAGAGGATGTAAATGAACAACTCAATGATGACACCTAGTCTAGAATGTTGAAATGTAGAAGGATGTAGATTGTTGTCCTGACAACCCAGAAGTAACAAAGAATGAACAGATGGATATAGCTTGTTCTCTATGATAGATTGTGACCATGCTTTTGACAAGGTTGTTAATGATTCAATCTCCTATGATTGGGAAAATCCAATTATGATCAGTCCATTGAGCTTTCAAATTTTGATGTTGGTGACTAGGCCATGTTAGGTACCCATTTACAGATGCAAATGAAATGCAATCTCTCATAAAGCAGAAAAAAGGGGAAAAACCAGTGGGAGGAAAACTCCTCTCCAAAAGAGAGAAAACAAAAAACAAGCATGACGAATGTAAACATAATGTATGGAGGACTCAATGATACCCCCCAAGGACTACATCCATCATGAATATACAATAAATGACCCCCCCCATAAGAGGGAAGAGATGAGATAAGATATCCCCCCCATGATGTATGATCTCTTGCAAGTATGGTTAATGTCTGAAGACAAAAAAAAATCCAATGCCTACAAACAATGTTTCTCCCCTTAGGAAGAAGATACACCAAGTACAACTATAGGAATGATTCCCATTCTGGATAGGAAGTAGGAAGAGGAATCCATATGTATGAAGATTGTGTCTCTGAAATATGCTCATGTGTTGCCAAGTTCTTAGATGATGATGCCACAATCCAATCAGGTACATGCCCAATCACAACAAACTGTGACAAACTAGGAACCAATGGAAACTGATCTTGAACAAAATCCATAGAGAAACAGGAAGTGACAATAGTTGATCCATGACTATCATCAAATAGGAGAGATGATCCCTAAAATTGGTCCTCCAAATCTGAAATGTGAGACTCCACAAACAAAGAAGCAATGTCTGTCAAATAGGAATCCCAATCAGGAAGACTATCAGATACCTGTTGCAATGAATCAATGGTAGTACTCAATGACTCATCAATAGAAGATGAAGAATCTAGAACCTCTAAAGAATCCACAATCTCGTCCAAAGGATTACAAGCATGGGTTATCAACTCTGAAGAATGAACAAGCACATGTGAGTTGGAAATAGGAGCTTCAAGAGATGGAGAAGAATCATGGTCTCCATATACCTCTCTAATGTGAGTCTAAAGAGCATGAGGACATTCGAAGTGAATAATTGTCTCCAAAATTTCATCATTTACATTTTCAAAAAAAACTCTAAAGACTCTAGCCCTAAAGCCTTTCCAAATGCAATACTCAACACTTGTGCTAGGACAAGGAACTTTATTAAACAAATAGGGCAATAGATTTCTCTCACCAAGATGAGTGAGAATTAAATTACTCCATTGCCTATAGTTTCCATTCTCCAAAGTAATTAAGTCATCCATATACAAACTATCTGGGGCTGAATGACCATTGGCTTCTCCCTCTTTATTTGGAAATAAATAAGTTTTATAGAAATTTTTTTAAAAAAAATTCCAAAACTCGTCAATTTTTTTCAAAAAAATCAATAGAAAGCTTTTACAAAAAACTTGCCCTCTTTTTTGAAAAAACTAACCAAAAATAGGGAAAATATAGCCATGCAAAAATCTCAAGAGGTCGGCTTAATGGTCGGCCTTTACAAATAAAAAGTTTCTTTTTAAAAAAAAACTTTCAATAATGTTGATTAGAGTGGATGCCGATAGATAGCCTATGATCGTTGCCAATGACGGTACTCACCGAATGGAAGAAACTAGTCAAGCCATAGATGTGACCACATATCCATAGACAACCAAGCGCCGATGTGATAGTACCCACCAAGAAATATGTGCCATCAATGAACCCCAGTTGACGGTGATGGAAGGAAACGTCGGTGTGACTGTGACAAATGTGATGGGAGCCGTCGATGAAGATCCGGGAGCTTGGCCGATGGAAATGAATGCTGAAAACCATAGGACGCTGAATAGTGTACCCACCAATGGCAATCCAAGCCTGCGGATTGGTATTTATTGCTTTGACAGCCGATTTGAAGGATTCTCGTACCAGTGATGTCGGATTTGTCTACTAGTGACTTTGATATGCAAGCTGATAAAGTACTCTGCGATGATAAGTACTAGCCGACAAGACTTAGCCAGAAATATGACCTATGAATGGGAAATGTCGATACGATCTGCAAACAAAATGGATGACCAATGGATCTTGAAGGGCCGATGTGAGCTATGCAATATACCTGTCGCGGACTAATGACATAATAGATGCCAACTGTGAGGAGATGGGGATCAGCTAATGATGATGGACGCCAAGAGAATATGCTCTCAAGATCCACCGAATTAAGGACATATACCGATCTAGCCTCTGGACCGCCTTATGATGCAGACAGTACGCTGGATGAAGCCAGGGCTTAAATTTGACAGTCGACCCTGCCGCACAAGTGTTGTTCCAGCAAAAAAAATTTGCCTCAAAAATAACTTTACCCAAAATAGACAAATTTATAGTCAAAATTCGTCTACGGAACCTTTTGATCTCAATCGCAAGGTTATTGAAACCCCAATCTGCACCCAGCAAAAAAATTCTAGCCAAAAATAAAACCCTCAAATTTAGGAAGGAGTCTACAACCCTGGAAACTCTGATACCATGTTAGAAACCAAGAATCGATTGCTAGACTAAAATACTTCCACAAGAGAGATAATGGCGAGAATACTTGCTATATCAATATGCAAGATTGATTCACGATTGAAATTGATACAAATGTACAAGATGAGGCTTGCTTATAAAGGCAAGCATGCAAAACCCTAAACCTAACTTGAGCTACAAGATAGCTCAATTAGATAAGGATAATAAAATGCAACCTAGGACTTAAATTAATTCCTAAGTAAACTTATGAAGATGTAATTAAATAGTTAATTATACCAACAGTTTCAATAGGGCACCCCTCCATAGGGTGTGGAGTAAAATTATGAAGGTGCTTATGAGCTACATCATGTTATAAGGTCATTTTCATTGATTTTATGCCCATCTATTTCTCATGCTTCACCATTTCCACTATAATATCAAGATGAACTTTACATTTTGGATTTTTTCTTCTCTTGAACAATCCATTAAGGATGACCATGGTAAAAGTATGAATATCCCCATTCAGATAGGTCTTAATTTTCCACCTCTTCCATCATCAATCCTCTCTTTTACCCTCCCTAACAACTATTAAGAGGAACACTTTGGTCATCCACAATCCTACCAACCCCCCTGAGGGCCCCATTTCCACTTTACTCTGGATGAAACCCCACCCACCACTCGTAGAATCACCAAGGCTTGGGGAAAACCCTGCCAATGAGGAAACCCCTCACAAACCCATTAAAAGTGTTGATCTCCCTAAAATGGCCCCTATTTCTACCTCTAGCTTTGATAATTTGACTAACTCGAACAACGTGTCCTAGAAACCTACCCCTGAAAACTCTCCCTACATTCCCCTATTCATGATGAAGTATCTAATGTTCCCAATACCCCTCTTGTCATTAACCCTTCTAGCCCCCAAAAATCCCCTAAACTCTGCATTAATTTGGAAAGGACCTATGTTGAACCTAATATGGGTAACAAAATTTGTGCCTCCTATGTTCCCCTTTGATATAAAATGAATGAAATTTTGGCAACTATCAACGTCTAGATTGACATCCTCAAGTGGCTTCTAGGTTAGCTCATTAATACAAAGGAAACAATTGAAGTTTTGGAAAATAAGGTGATTAACCAATATGCTCCTTGGCTAGGTGAGGTCAAGGATGCTGGGCACTAGGATATGATCTCCTCCCTCACCAAATCATTTTATAGATGGGCTAATTAGGACAAAGAGGTGGATGAGCTCAACACCCTTGTGGCTATGAAGGAGCATAAAATGAAATTTCAAGAGGGGATTGCCACTATTCACATCAATCGGGACAAAACTATGTAATTTCTCCAAGAGGTTATTGATTACAACAAGGAGAATATGAAGAATACTATCATAACCATCAGAATATTTCAACAATAACTAAGGAACAATCATGGAAAAAGGGTGGCTAAGGGTGGTCTTGATGATAGTCATGTGTAGAAAAAAGGAAAGATGGTGGGCAGTTTGGCTTAGGCCACTACCATCGAGACCCAACCTATCCAGAAGGGACTCCTATCTTTCAATGAGAAGCTCCACTTCTTGGCTAAGGAGTGGTAGGAAATTAGTGGTCTTATGCTTTTGGGAGACTAGTATTAGTTTAGGTCCCTTGATGGTTTTGCTTTGTGTGTTGTTTTTGTTTCTCTTTTTGGTCAGTTAGTTGTTGTTTATTTTTTGTTTCTTTTTGCACATTACACTTATCATGAGCCCCTCATTTGGCCTCTATGGACATTTTTTAATGGGTACGAGACCTTCCTATTTTAATCTAATCAAAATAGTAGATAAAAGTGTTGAGGTTTTGAAGAATGTTATCGAGGAACCAATATTAACATTACCCAATTTTTTAAGGGTGTTTCAATTGGATTGTGATTCAAGCAAGAAAATCATAGGAGCAGTTCTTAGCTAAGAGGGAAGACCTATTGCATATTTTAGAAAAAAACTTAATGATACCAAGAAGAGATATTCTAATTATGATCAAGAATTTTATGCCATCTTGCAACCTTTAAAGAAGTGGGGTGGTTTACACTTTTTGGGACATCCTATTTTTTGTTGAAATCAAATATTTTTAGATAATATAATGATTTAAGCCTTGAAAAGTTCCATTTAAAGGATTCCAATTGAATAGGGTTTGATCAAACCACCTTAGATCAAACCCACTTGGATAGAACCCCACTAGTTTTAAATCATACCTATAATGGAGTCTCCTTTACACCTATCAAAATGTTGAAGAAAAACCAGTTTTGATTTACCTTTTGGGGGATCAAATGGATTCTTTTAAAATTTATTTTTGTAAGTATGTAGTCCTTATTTAAGCTTCCCAAAAAGTATAATTTTAAATAATTTTAATTTGATTATTATATTTATTTTTTATTTCTTGTGAATGTAGGTTTTTCACCAAAAATCAAGCTCTTTGTTCTACACATGTGGAAAAATAGTAGATTACCAAAAAAATCCTAAAAATTATGCCTTTGATATTGATTTCCTTGAACCAAAAAAAAGAAAAGAATTTTGATACATACAAAAAAAGTTGTGTTATCAAGTAAACCTATGTCTAAATTGTAATTGGTTTAAATTTGAAACTTAATTAAGAAAAAAATATTCAATAAAACACTATGAAACCAAATGCATGCTATAGATATCATAGTTACAAATCTAAATTCAAAAAAATTAAAATTTTATCCTTCATAGAAATAAGTTTGTGTTAGCAAGTACACATCACTCTCTAAAAATGATGTTTACTATTAATAACTAGTTATAGAAGGAGATGGAAAAAGAAATGAAATTTGATTCCAAAATTTTTAAATAATAGATATTTAGAATCTACAGAAAAATGTCACAAATCACTAGTTTGTATCATCTTAAAATTCCTCATGGTTTAGCAGCTATAGGTGCCTGAAAGTGAAAAAAAAGCTCAAAATGTTCATTTCCATGTCAAGTTTTTCCAAAAAGTGTAAACCACTATTGTGGGGTCACCCAATGGCATTATTATTTTCTTCCAAAGGAGCTTATTCGTTGTTGTAGATCATCATGGTTTGCAATTTATTAGTAATCAAACCAAACATAAACAATGACATGTGAAGTAGGTATAATTCTTATAAGGGTATAATTTTGTTCTCAAACATAGAAGTGACAGTTCAAATAAACTAGCAAACACATTAAGTAGGAGAGCATCACTATTGACTAAAATGAGAGTTGAAGTAGTTGAGTTTGATGCTATGAAAGAGTTATACAATGATTATTTAGAATTTAAGGGTGTGTGGATAACATGTATGGACCCTAGTAGTATGGATAACACACCATGCATAGATTAATTTAGACAAGATAGATTGTTATTTAAAGGATCAATGAGACAAAAAATCATAAGGTACAAACATTTTAGTTGTTTAGCTACAGATTTTGGACTTGATAAAAGTATGGAACAACTAAGTGAAAGATATTTTTTGTGAAGGATGAGGGTATAAATCAAAAAAATTATACAAGAATGTCAATTTTGTCAATATGTGAAAGGAGGGAGTCAAAATACTGGATTATAGTAGTCATTACCCATTTTGAAGAAATCATGGGATGATGTAATCATGGATATTGTGCTTAGATTACCAAGAACATGGGGACGAAAGGATTCTTATTTTTTGGTTGTTGATACATTTCTAAAAGTGACTCATTTTATAACATTCAAGAAGACAAATGACACCACACATGTAGAAAATTTATTATGTATGGAGGTTGTTAGATTACATGGCTTACAAAAAATTATTGTTTCAAATAATGACACTAAGTTTATAGGAGATTTTTTTGGGACGCTTTGGAAGAAATTAGGAATTGATATAAATTTTACCTTTGCATATCATCCCCTTATAGATAGGAAAAATGAAGTTGTTAATCAAAGCTTAGAAAATTTGTTGAGATGTTTCATTGGTGATAAGCCTAAGTAGTTGGATTTGATATTGCCTTAAGTTGAATTTACATATAATGGATTAGTAAACAAAATTATTGGTAAGACTTCATTTTAAATTGTTTATAGAAAACCCTAGGGTTATTTTAGAATTAAGAGACTTCACAAATACTAAGGGATATAGGAGAAGTGCTAAAGGAGAAGAAATTTTCTAACACATGCCAAATTTGCACCAAGAGAAAAATTTAGTTGGAGCAACCAACAATATAAATAGAAATCTTAACTGAAAAGGAGAGAAAATAATTTTGAAGTGGGAGATATCGTATTGGCACACCTATGAAAGGAAATATTTCTCAACCACACCTATAACAATCTCAAGTAGAAGAATATTGGACCATACAAAATTCTAAAGAATTTTTCACAAAATGCTTATGAATTGGAGCTACCTATAGGTTTGGAAATCCCTCTAATTTTAATAATTCTGATTTATATACTAACTCTGAGGGAGAGACACCAAAGTAACAAGGAAAAGATAGAATTTTACTAGAAAGATGAAAGGAGAAGCTACCTAAGAGAGCACGAGAGGAGGTTGAATGCATTTTGGATTCTAGAGTGGTTAGAATGACAAGGGGCAAGGGGTATAGTGAGTATTTCATGAAATACAAGAAAAAAATAGTGAAAGATGCCAGGTGGTTAATCCCAAAAAAATTGGAGTCTTCCAGCTAACCCAATACAACAAAGTTGTTGACCGACTCAAAATTTTAGAAGGTTTGTAATGGCCGACTTAAAATTTTAGTTTCACATCATCCTTTTCATGTTTTTAAGTGATCATTGAATAAAACACTATTGCATTTTCAAATAAAAAACATATAAAAAAATATTTTAACAAGACAAAGAGAAAAGACACAAACTATGAAAAGTATTAAAAATTTATTTTGTATGATAGAATAAAGAATAAAAGATTATATACCTTTTTTCTTTTCTTTTTTTCTCTTGATTTTATGTATCTTTTGAAACCACATATATGAGGGATCAAAATGAACAATACACATTTCAATTCGATTAATTAAAGGAAAACTATTGTTTACTCCCAAAGGAGTGTGTGTGTTTATACTCTTCATTTTCTCACTTTGATGATCTTGAGAATTATAAACACTTTTTATTTATTTTTTATTTTGATAGGGTATAAAGAGTAAGGGTGAATAAAAATATGTGTCTCCTAAAAGTTTTAGCTTTGTCATTCAAGCTAAGACTACAAGAAGTTTATACCTTCGGTAAGTGAAGGAGAAGGATTGTTCACCCTCTTATCCCAACTAATTGGCATTGTCATATGTTTCAAATTCATAGATTAAGCCTCATGTACCCTTTAAGAACTTTGAAAATTCTCTTAGAAAATTGGTATATCTTAGCCTAAGACATTTAGTTATCTTCTAGAATTTGGTAAGGGATGCATTTTATATCTTGAACTCACTCATGATTTAGTTCAATATAGTGAGATAGATCTAAATAAAGTAAATCCTTTGGAAACCTTTGGTAAGAAAATTCATGTGCGTACATAGCTTTCCCTAGTTATCCATTCACATGTAGATATTATTATCCTTTGGTTCATGGACTTATTGGAGTTGATAGTGAACCCCAAAGATCTCGAGAATCAATTGTAACTAAAAAAGCTATCACATATGAAGAGAAAAAAATGATTGAGTTATATACAACATTGATAAGAGAATTAATGCAAACAAGCATGTGATATTGAGATTAAATTGTAATTGTATTGTGAATTAAATGTGATGATTACAAAGTATAAAGAAAAAGTGTTAACCCTAGATGAGGATTTAATTAAATTGTGACAAGTGTCCTAATCATATGTAATTATATAACTTGACCTTTAAATAGCCTAATATAATAATCAAAGGAACTCCTAAGTTTAGCTTAAGTAATTGAAGTAATAAGGGACCTAATAATCAATTAATGAGTAATTAATCTTTAGGTGATTTTCTTAATTACTCCAACAACCCCCCTTACGATCAACATAGGGAGAAACTAAAGAATTCATGAAGAATATAGTGATGGATGCATGGATGTAAAATGGGTCCTATCTACAAGGACTGGTGAGGTGTCCATAAATAAATAAAAATCTCTAATAACTAGAGAAAATGAGAAAACTATGTGGGAAAAAATACTCTCCAAAAGAGAGAAAATGTAATAAATGCACTAGTGAAAGAAGGATAGAATGAGGACTCAATATGACCCCCAAGAATTTATTCTATCACACAAGTAAAACATATATATGTATATATATATATATATAAAACAATGCCTAATATATACAAACTTAGTAAACAATAATAACAACTATTTATGCATAATTATCCACTCAATCATTTTTTATAATTATATTTATATACATATATAAACATAAATTATATAATTATATAATAAGATATATGCATTCTACACATAAACTATAATAAAAAAATTGGACCGACCAGATACTTTACACATTTTCAAATAAATAAAATATTATCACCTACTTGTTCAATTATATACGTAAAAAAAGCTATTTTCTATTATGATCTCATAAATATACATAAATAGAGCTAAGCATCTCCTTACAAGACCAAGCTTGTAACTTTGCAAATACTAATAAAAAGGAGCAACTGATTTGTGAATGAGTGAAGCACTAATATATTTGGCATTACTCGCTTGGTATTGCAGGTGCAACGAATATTCAAAGCAAAGCTCATACAATGTAAAGGTTATTCATTGCCATCAATTGAAAATGGGGACATGTTAGTGTAAAAATCCTTGTACACAAGAGTATATGGATGGGTTAGTTTTAGAGTGAAATTTGTAAGATTCTCTACATGGGGACTCAATATATTGGATAAGGTTGTTCTAATCTCTAAAGGATATAGATAAATATGATGATTATTTTATAAAATGAGTTGAAGCCACACGATTGAAGACTACCATAACAATCAATATTTGAAATTTCACAATACGATAATTTACTATTTCTAAATTTTTTTTTTGACATCATATTATTCATAGGATAATGAACAAGAAAGAGGTAAAGTAAATCTTAGAACAATTTTATATACACTAGAAGTTTTTAATATCATATTATTCATATGACAGTAAACAAGTTGAGGCCATCAACTAAATAATTGAATAAATATTAAGAAAAATATTTCATAAACATGTTGCTAATTGACATATACAACTTGTTCCCAGAATATGAACATATCATATTAGTATATTTGTTCTTTCAAGATTCATACCTTATTCGTTAGTTTCTGATATGGAGATTATAATGCCTCTCAAGCTTGAAATTCCATCATAATTCAATGATAATTATATATATTGAAATCTCCACCTACAAGAGCTTAAGACCTTTGATGAGAGGTGAACACATGCATTAAATGCATCAAATAATTTATACATGTATCATGTAAATGTATATGTATGTGCACAATGTATACACACATGCGTGTGGTATTCACAAAAAATTGTGAAATGTACAAAATCCATAACACTTGTTTCGACATACCCAAAAAATATCATGGGATATATACATCCCTAAAATATACTCAAGAATCCTGCCCAAGCATAGTTAGGTGAAAAAAAATTACATTGTTTTTTGTTTCTTTTATCTTTGGACCTTGCTTACATGAGTGACTAGGGCCTTTGCTAAAGATTTTCTAGACTTATCCTAGGGTCAAACCAATTTTATATCCCCTTGTCATGTGGGGCTTAACCCCCAATGAAAAAAAATATTTCATCCCAACCTAGCCCCTAATGATATTGGCAAATAGGAGGTCATATTCTCACTAAAATATTAAAAAAAAAAACTCTACTCATTTTATTTAAATGACTTCTTATAGCTTTTGGAAAGTTTGTTTTGAGATGGATGCAGTGGACAAACTTTTTTTTCATTAGCCCGAAGAATTAGGTAAACATTCTCGAAGCGAGTCCTTTTTCAAACTTGAAATAAGCATATCTTGCAAATATGATATGCTTGGCTGATTTTATTTTAAAATTTATCAAAATTTCAGAAGGTTTGTAATGGCTGACTTAAAATTTTAGTTTCACATCATCCTTTTCATATTTTTAAGTGATTATTGAATAAAACACTATTTTGTTTTCAAATAAAAAACATATAAACAAATATTTTAACAAGACAAAGAGAAAAGACACAAACCGTGAAAAGTATTAAAATTTTGTTTTGTACGATAGAATAAAGAATAAAAGATTATATACCTTTTTTCTTTTCTTTTTTCTCTTTCTTTTATGTATCTTTTGAAACCACATCTATGAGGGATCAAAATGAACAATACACATTTCAATTCAATTGATAAAAGGAAAACTATTGTTTACTCCCAAAGGAGTGTGTGTGTTTATACTCTTCATTTTCTCACTTTGATGATCTTGAGAATCATAAACACTTTTTATTTATTTTTTATTTTGATAGGGTATAAATAGTAAGGGTGAATCAAAATATGTGTCTCCTTAAAGTTTTAGGTTTGTCATTCAAGCTAAGACAACAAGAAGTTTATACCTTCGGTAAGTGAAGGAGAAGGATTGTTCACCCTCTTATCCCAACTAATTGGCATTATTAAGTTTCAAATTCATAGATTAAGCCTCATTTACCCTTTAAGAACTTTGAAAATTCTCTTACAAAATTGGTATATCTTAGCCTAAGACCTTTAGTTATCTTCTAGAATTGTGTAAGGGATGCATTTTATATCTTGAACTCACTCATGATTTAGTTCAATATAGTGAGATAGATCTAAATAAAGTAAATCCTTTGGAAACCTTTGGTAAGAAAATTCATGTGTACATAGCTTTCCCTAGGTATCCATTCACATGTAGATATTATTTTCCTTTGGTTCATGGACCTATTGGAGTTGATAGTGAACCCCAAAGATCTCAAGAATCAATTGTAACTAAAAAATCTCACATATGAAGAGAAAAAAAATGATTGAGTTATATACAACCTTGATAAGAGAATTAATGCAAACAAGCATGTGATATTGAGATTAAATTGTAATTGTATTGTGAATTAAATGTGATGATTACAAAGTATAAAGAAAAAGTGTTAACACTAGATGAGGATTTAATTAAATTGTGACAAGTGTCCTAATCATATGTAATTATATAACTTGACCTATAAATAGCCTAATATAATAATAAAAGGAACTCCTAAGTTTAGCTTAAGTAATTGAAGTAATAAGGGACCTAATAATCAATTAATGAGTAATTAATCTTTAGGTGATTTTCTTAATTACTCCAACACCGCCCCTTAAGATCAACATATAGAGAAACTAAAGAATTGATGAAGAATGTAGTGATGAGTGCATGGATGTAAAATGGGTCATATCTACAAGGAATGATGGCATGCCCATAAATAAATAAAAATATCTAATAACTAGAGAAAATGAGAAAACTATGTGGGAAAAAATACTCTCCAAAAGAGAGAAAATGTAATAAATGCTCTAGTGAAAGGATAGAATGACTCAATATGACCACCAAGGATTTCTTCTATCACACAAGTAAAACATATGCACCCCTAGTAGGAGAGAGAAAAAGAGGATTTGAATCCACATGGTGGCACCTTCAAATTTGCAAAATTTGAAGTACCCATGTTGAAAATTTGGCTTTGCACACTCAGAAGTGCCCCTCAAAAAATCTGCCCAAGTGACCTACTTTAGAGGGTCATAATTCGGAGCTAGTTAATTTTCATGCTAAACCCCTTGGTGAGCATATTCAGTTGACATATGTGAACATGCATGTCACTTTTTAGCTTCCCATAATGATTTTTGACAAGGATTTGAAATGCAAAGCTGGAGGGTTCTGGGACTATTTTTTTGTTTGAAAACTCTCAGTCCTGCGAAGTGGCCTCCTGTTCAGATTGATATTTCACAGTTGGATGATCATCATGGAGAATGGATTGGTTATTTGCATTCCCCCCACATTCATGTGCTCCCTGCTCCAGTTTTAGAGCCTTGGGATATGATTTTATATTTTTACCGAGTCGAAAGAAAATGCAATTTGTTCTGAGTTTACATTTGCATTTTCAACATGTTTCAAGGAGGTCAACTTTGACCCTTAATATCTTGTGAAGAATTATGATTTAAGGAAATCCATCTTGTGCACATACTCAATGGACCCAAATGATTTAGTTTTTTTATTGGCTATTTCCTAGGAGAAGGTTTGGTATTTTTTTGAGATGATGACTTGGTGAGCCTAAATTGGTTTTGGAGAAGTGTAGTTGCAGAAAAGTCTAACTGAGCCACTTTGGATGTTAATATTTTGCACCTTAGGATGAAATTTTGGTTCAATTTCCTACATGCCTATTCATTTTTGTGGCTCTTGGATGAGTTTTGATGGGTTACATGTTCTTGATTGCGACCGGGTCAAAATTGGTGTTCCAAAAAGTTTGAAGTTTTAAAATTCTAATGGTAACCCATTTCTTTTTTTGGTCTAAAAAGTCTCTATCTCCATTTTTGTCAAAAACAGAGGTCATATGATGCATTCTTTTAATGCATTTCAGGTGTGGAAAACACTTCCCGGGGGCCAGTTTACAAAGGATGTACCTAATTTTTGATGGTTGGGCAAAGTTTGTTTGAAAAATCATGTTCTAAATAATTGATCATGATCGTACACAAAAAATCTTGGCTCCAGGGGTCATCATTTCTGCACAGTGAAATTTCTCCGTTTGGCCTACACACGTAATTAAAATTTGCATTTTTCTAATGTTTCAAAATGCTAGTGTTTAAAACATTTTTAATATTTTAAATATTGAGGAATGGTAAAAATGCATTTAAGGAAAAATGAAATGTATTTCCTTTTTTTTTTGGGAAAGCAAGTTTAATTCTTGCCTTTGATTAGTCCAGACACGACTTTCATGGCTTTCATGGTTGCATGGAAAAACTCATCGCCAGTCACCAAAAATCTTTGTATTTCCCACTTGATTTTAGTGATGCAATGTTTCAAATGATGAGTTCTTGATTAGATAGGTCCATTTAATGTTTCATTGGTTTTGGCTAATCTTCTCAAACTTTAAAGTTTTTCACGACAAGTCTTCATCGCATGTTGTGGAAAAGTTTTTCTTTTCCAATGAACTTCAGTGATGAGTGATGGACTTGTTCTCCATCACCCATCATGGAAATATTTATCCATTTAAATTTACCTTCAGTGATGGAGTTTCTCGGGCTTTCTTTTATCGCTCATCGCAATAGAATGCCTTCATTTTCTTTTGCTTCCGCAATGCGTGATATGTGAAGTGAAGTGCGGGAAATAAAATGTGGAGGCACGGGTAAATGTTTTTATTGCCTCATATAAAATTTTAAAGCCCTCACAATTAAAAGAAAAACAAATTATTGTTGGGAAATAAAATATTTCACAAGAATGCACAGGTGAAAATGGGGTTTTCACAACCGATGAAGATGAGTGAAAATTTTCACAATGAAAGTGAAACTCCTTCGGCTGCAGGAAAAATAAAAGAAGAATGAATGTTTTTCTTTCAGTTGTGGGAAGAGCTATTTTTCAACTAGAATGCAAAATGGGTAAATGTAATAAGATATTTTTCACTTAAACATGAATTTTCCGCTGAACAATCAAGGTGAAGGAAAGCAAAATGTAGATGCATAGTTTTCTATTGCGAAGGAAGCGAGAAGAGAGAGGATTTTCCCAACTTCTTGTTGTTGATTAACGGAGGATGAAGCTTCCAAGTGTCTTCAATGGATTAATTTTATGGATCTTCTTCCTTATATATCTTCTTATTCTTTCTCATTGTAGGGGTTCTGAGTTCTTGTATGGGTCTGGGTAGATAGAGAAATGTTGAGTCTAAGTCACATACATAATATGTAATTGTAATGTTTCAATTTTATGAGTAAATATCAATCAGTTTGTGCAAACAGAGCATGACTTTCATCAAATTGTCTCCAAATTTGTACATTTTAATTCATATGAATTTAATATACAAAGTATGTTGAATTTTTCATCTCAATTTCCTTGAGATTGTGGTGTGTGTTCATGGTTCTATTTCAAATAAATAGTTAAATTACTTTGAGTAGGTAACTATGATTTTAAATGTGTAGGATGGATTTGCAAGAGGAATTTGGGTGACAACAAGAGTGGATCTATTAGTGTAAAGCATTAGTAGTTTTGAATCCACTGTTGAAGTTTATTTGCTGATGAAATTTTCTTTATGATTATATATTTGACTCCATGGCCCATAATTAGGCATTGATTTGTCATTCAACTAAATGTATTTTAGAAACAAATTATTAATTCAAAATCATTTTAATTTATGTTGTTGGTTTTAATTTTTTTGTTGAATTTTCTTTCCCAATTGCTGAGTGAGTGTTGAGATACCAAGAATATAGCTAGATTTGAAGTTGTCAATAGTTTCCTTGGTATACTTTGATTGGGAATTATCTGCTTTAAAATGCAATGTCTGTGCATAATTGAAATAAGTCTTTAGGCATTAAGAAGGGTCACTCCCCTAGTTCCTGTAGAGCCTGAAGTGTAGGGGAAATGTGTTCTACTCTCATTTCCTATTAGTTGTCCAAATCCATCTTTGAATCTGAGCATAGGAAAGTGGATATTATTTAGGACTCATTGGATCTATTGATTGGGGAAACTAACAGATTGGTGACTGCGTTGAGAAGTGAATTATTTTGTTAATTTTTCCCTAGAATCTTTGATTCAAATTTTTGAAGTCCATTTAGAAAGAGTAAAAAGAATAAATAACTATTTTATGTTGTGAAGAAGTTCCATATCTGCAAATTGATGTGTAGCAGCCCAAATTCAAAAGACTATGAAGAGACTCTGCAATAAGAACTTAGAGAAATTATTTACATTGATGAATATATCCTTGATTCAAAGGTTTTCCTCTTGTTGAAGAGGTGGTGACTCTACTCTACAACTGATGTTTATTATTGTGACCTAAAGATGCTCTATTCAAAGTTGGAGTAGTTGGAGATGGAAGGTACATGGTTCTTTGCATACTTTCATTTGTTAGCCCTATCATATTGAATGCAATTGTTGTTTCATTTAAAGAACTTATGAATCAGGAATGTCATGATGACATTTAAACATGATCACATTATTCTCCATTAAATTTGCACGCCTTACTTCACACGTGTTACTTATTTTAAATTACCCAGGTGATGACATGTGCTACCTTACCAGCTTCATTCTCCTTTCTACTCTGTGCACATAAGCACCTCCATAATTAATACAGATTAAGAAAAAATATATAGTAAATGACCATTATTAATTTCAAAATCTTCAACTTGCTTCATTTGCAATCCTCGTACTGCTCATGTTTGAAGCAATTCATCACCAACTTTGTATAAAGCATTAATTTGATTTAGCATTTCACTCTGAAGATAATTATTCAATTGCCACCTTGCTTACGATTTTTGAGACTTCACTCGAGGAAACTATGTACTGCAACTTCCTCATGACTTTCTATAAATTCCTCACTTCTTCTCAAATTCTTCACACTTTTTCTTAGCTTTCTTGTTATTTTGCATTTCTTACTCTACTAGTTCTTGCTTGCTTCTAGGTTATGGATACTCCAATTTTCCTGACATGCTTTCACCACCAAAATTTTTTCCTAGGAAGTATCACACCACAAAGGATCAAAAAGGTTTCCTTCATTCAGACTTCCAGTTTCAATGTATGAAATTTGTGCTTAGTTCTTGGGGAAAAGTATTTAGAATCCAGCTGCTACTTCCACTTTTACTCTGACGTAGCTTCCCATTTTGTAGCATCACTTATGGATATTGGGCTTCCTATGGAAAATGTTCACTCGACTTCCAATTTGATAGTAAGGCCTGAATATTTGGAAATTCTAAATACTATTTTATTTGTTGCACACCCGACCATCAGAATCCCTTCCATGGATGATATTCCTCGATTCCTGGAACACGAGGAAGTGGTTTCACTCTAGCCTTTCCTCACTAACCTCCATATTCATGACTTTGAAGTTCACTGGGAACTTTCCTACATAGGGTGTTTGCCCTGATAGATGAGGCATCCCATATTGACTGAATGGCTACTACTACCTACACCTTGACTTACTCTTTTTTTGAATTTTTTATCTTTTGAAGCAAGAATTTTGATACTTTTGTATATATCTGATACACACACACACATAGAGAAATGCAAACACACACACACACAGATATATATATATATATATATATATGTCTAGTACATCTTAAAGTGTGTATTTATTGTGTATGGTTTTACCATTTTCATTTCATAGAATAATTTTACAAATGTTTGGATTAACTCTCATGTGTAAGATAAATTATGGAAAATTTACTAATGCAGAGGCCAAACGAAAAGAAAAGAAAAAAGAAAGGAAGGAAAGAAAAGCAACAACAAAGAAAAGAAAAATAAAACAAAACACACCCTATAAAAATAAAACTAACCCTAACTAACCAAACCTCTAATTTAACAAACAATTAACCCTAACGAAACAAATTATTTTAATTTCAATGACTATTTCCATTTATTTTTTGGTACGAATTATAGTGGGTTTATCCTTAAATTCATTCAAAAAGATTTCAGTAATTCTACTGTAACAATGAATTCTTCTAAATTTTCTGTGTTTAATAATTGTAAATTCAAAGGTGTACTTACCAATGACTTGGCCCATATGTATGAAAATGACCTCATTAAAGGTTGATTGTACACACTTTTCCTGATGCGACCATACTCTACCTTCTTTCAACCCTGGGTCATGGTTTGTCTTTGTACTTTGTTCATTTCCATGAACAAATGTGTCCATTTCTCGACTTTCTACTTCAAAAAATCTTCATGTCTTTGGTCCTGTCTTCACTTTGCACTTTGTTAGACCAAGATATATCACAATTTATATTGTTATTAGAGAGAGAAAAAGTAAAAGTTTGATACTCTGTATCTTGCATAAAATCAGGAAAATTTCCTCTTTTAACTTGTGAATTTTCAACTTGGAGCAAAATACACACATCTCTTGCTTGATTTTCCCACTCCTTTTCTTCATTTGCATTTTCCACGTATAAGGAGAATAATGACTCATCAATACCGTTACTTCATTTCTAATGTGATGTCTCTAAATCTTGGCATTCTCGCTTACTTCCCTACAAAATGTTAGGATTTTCTCTATATGGGTATGTGCAGGATCATCATGGAAAAAATAGGCCCTTAAGTGGCAAAAAAATTAGAAAAATCAGTGTTAGGCAACTTGACGTAAAAATTTGAATAAGTTATCTATATTATTTCAAAAATATGTAAGAATAGAAACTGTAGAAAATTTAATGTAGTTTCTAAACTATTAGGTTTATTTAAAATAAATAAAATATATTTGGTGAAAATTTTAAATTTCAATGTAGTAGTACTTAAATTTTAGGGAAAAATAAAGAAGTAGGTGTCTGTCGACCACCCTAACCATAATAAAATGATAATATTTTTTATAAGATTTTATATATAAGTAGAGGACTCATGTTCAGATGTGATGCATATTTTTTGTAATTTTTTTCCAAGTAAATAATTAATTATGAATTTTTTACTACAAATTTTAAAATGTAAAACTTGTATGTCGACCACCTTAACTTGGTCAAAACTTCATGAAATTTAATTTTTCTGTTTTTAATCCTATAGTATGTGAAGCATAGAATGTGATGCATGTTTTGGATTGAAAAAATGTGATATTGTTTGAAAGTTATAGATTTTTTTCAATCAGCCTATCGATTAGGACTTTAGTCGTAATTCTAATAGAAAATAAATAATATTTTTTATTAAATTCAAATTAAAACATAATTTATATTGGTGGAAAGCTGAGAATCCACTCTAAAAACCCTTTTCATTTCATCAATTTTGGGTTAAAAAAAATTCATCAGCCACATACCCTACAAATACCCATAATATTGCCACTTTTTGGCCCATCATGATCCTGCACATACCCAGTTATCAAACCATTTTGATGTATTGGATATCGACTAGGGTTGCATGCATTTCTCATTAATGATTCTTGTCTTCTAGTAGTTAGAACTTCTTCTATTAACATAATCACTTTACACATGGCCAAACTTACCCTAGTTAAAAAAAATCAGAATCAATCTCACCGTGATCAGTTGTATCATGAATTCTACACTCGGTGACTCTACCAAAGGTGAATATACTCAAAGGATGTAATCTCTACTTAAAAAATTTCCAAAGTTTCTCAACTTCCATATTGAAACACCAGCTTGCACTAAACATTCGCTTTACAAGCTTATTCCTTGGAATTAGGACTAATACAAAATTTAAAATAATCCCTCCTTCTAGCGCCAATTCTTGTTCATGGTGATGTTACACACAACAATAGGGTAAATAAATTCTTCATAGAAAAACCGTGAAGAGCCTATCATTCTTGAAAGACTTAACCAAAGACAACCCCAATGGATCCGTATGATAGGACAAAGTTTGGATTAGTTCAATCGCAAGTCTCTAGTAGTTAGGTCTAGATAGTACTAGGTTCACTTCAGGGTATGATGTGATATTGTTGCTAATCTCAAAGGGAATATGGTTGTATGAAATCATATGTATTAGACACTGAATTTCCAATTAGATCACAAAATAATATCATGAAATTGAAAGATTTGAAATAATATTTCATGAACATGAACAATTTTGATATGAATTAGTAGATTTAGCTTTAAGCATTGAGAAATTTCATAGGAAACAAAATATTTTCAATAAATTTCCATTCATTCATTTATTTTTTGAAACATTTTCCAGAATTTAACATCTATTCTAAAAGAAAGCATAAAAAATACTAAAAATTAAAATTTCTCCTAGTTATTCTCGATGCATGCCCCAAAGAATTAACCAAATCGCAAACCTCTTTATAATTCACCATAATTATTCACAGCTACATATAAAACAATGCGAGCTTTTAAAGAGAGAGGTTTTAGTTTGGACACCGAGTTGGTTCTACATGCACCCTTAAACGACGCAACACAATCTTGTTCAGTTGAACTAAAAAAACCAGTTACAAAGATTCATGAGATAGGTAGCTATCAAATTGGCTTCAATATTCATTAATATCTAGGTGCATACAATTTTTTAGACCAGAATGATTCAGAAAAAATAAGAAAAAAGAACAAAACGTCGAGAAGTTTTGGCTCTTTCGAAATCCATAAATTATAAACTTAACTTAAAAAGAAAGATCCTCTAGAATTTTATAAAAGGAATCGATAGGATAAGACAAATAAATGAGAGGAAATACAAGGGACAAATCACATCAAGGAACATGGAATGTAGTGACTGGTAAGAGAATTGTAACCAAAGTCAACAAAGGTTAACTCTAATCACATGTTGAAGCTCTTCGGATTTTAATCTTTTATTGTTAGGGTTCCTTCTTGGAACCAAACAAATCCACTCGAATAGAATGTAGGAACTTCCCATACATCCATAATGATTAGGTGGAATTTCCGCTCCTACATTCAGGTTCCTCCCAAATTTGAACATTCCAGGAATGATCGATCCTTGAAATGGATACACTCTTTAGCCACATGCCTAAACTCTAGAGTTCCTATTTCTCAGTATCCAGTGTATCTTTGCAACAAACTCTATCCCAGCATGAGCTTTCAAAGTGTTTTATTGAACCTGGTAATACCATCAAATATATCTACAAATTTGATTTTCCTGACCGTCCATACCCAAACTTTTCATCTCCTACAATCACAAATTCCACTCATTAGATCCATTTTAAAGAAAACATTTATAAACACCTCATGTAAATAAAACCATTATTCAAATGTTATAACATAAATTTCTCACAAATAACACACTTTCTAGAATATCATAAATCCTTGCATGATTATCTTGTATAAACCAAATTAACAAACTATCAGACTCATTAGGTAACCATAAAATCTTAAAACTTCACTTTACATCACTACTTGGTACCTGGTATTTAGCTTTACCCATGAATTTTCCCGAGACTTCGGTTTTACCAAAACTTCTATTTTACCATACCTTAACTTACTGGATTGAAACATTATGCTCACAATTGCATTACCTTTTTTTCCATTTTCAAACATTCCCTGTTCCCGGTATCTAGTAACCATAACACTACATTATGAAGTACTCTTGTATTAAAGATTTCTCTTTGCTCTTCACTTCCGATGATCTTTTCAACTTGTTAGCTACTACCATAAAAGTTAAAAAAATTTACTTGGGTCCCCAAGTCTTACAACCTTGGGGTGTGTTGTGAGACTACACAATATTTTAAGAAAGGAAGGTTAGAAGTAGTCGGCAAGGCCAACACCGACACTAGTTTGGATGGGCAGACAAAAACCTCTAGTATAGGGGATCAAGAGGTGACATTCTTTCCCTTTCCCAAGGGGGTCAAAACCTTAGGCAGACGTTTAGGGTAGGTATTGCATAAATATCCATTAGAAGAACAAAGTTGAAAAAACATAGAAGATTTTCCATATTCAATGGCTTGATACCACTTACCAAGCCTGGATTCAATACTAATAAAGGTTGGGAGTGCCTTATTGGTTCAATGTTGATGCAAAAATGAGAAAACACCAATATGGTTCATTCCTTGATGGCATAATGTAGAGAGACAAAGTTTCTAGAGGAGTTGGCCACTCTTGCTATAATCTCCTCATCCCAAATTCTAGGGGAGGCTAGGGATCTGAACCCAGGTTGGAAGCACAACTACCAAGAGAGTAGAAGGATCAAAGCCTAGTCACCACTTGCACACAACAAGACTTTTCTTTCCAAAGAACTAATGGCCCCCTATTAGAGTAGATAAGTAGTCATTGTGAAGGGTGAAGCTGAAGTATAATAGGTCATTAGAGTGAGCTGAAGTGGGAAATGAACCTTTTACAACCCAATAGGAAGAAGCCCACTTACAAACAGACTCAATTTTAGGATGCCTTTCTACAAACCTTCCAATAAAACAATTTTCAATTTTTTCCAACGAAGGATCAATGGAAGGGTCCTTGATTTTTATAGTGGTGACCTCATCCAAATGCAGAACTTGGACCCCATCCCTAACTGTGCATTCCTTTTTGAGACCTTCAAAAACCTCTTTCTAGTTAAATAGTCGAGATACCTTTAGCAGACCATAAGAGATAGGTTGTGACCCAGGAGGCCCATGATTTCCATTGGGAGACACACCCTTCCTGAAGAAGTGCTAGAAGCATCTTGTACCAAAGGATAGGAACCAGGATATTCCACCTAGCTCCATCATCCCTCACACCTCTCATTTCAAAAAGAAACTTTTATCTACTATTGTTGTACACTTAAACTCCCTTTTTCTCCCTTTATAGTTTTTGTTATGGGTGGACATATCCCACTAAAATTTTGAATACATTTGTGATAGAAGCTAGATAAACCATGGGAACATCAAACCTCATGCACACTCCTGAGTGTAGGACATTCAGTTATAGCACATACCTTTTCTAGATCCTTTTGTAACCCCTATGGTGAGATAAAATATCCAAAATAAACAAATTTATCCCTCATAAAATTACACTTTTTAAAATTTGCCAATAACTATTCCTCCTTGAGCCTTTGTAAGACTTTTCTAATATAAAATAAATGTTCCTCCTTGATGTTACTAAACAAAATAATGTCATCAAGATAAAAATCAAAAATTTTATTAAAAATGGTTTCAACACTTCATTAATCAATCACATTGAACCAAAGGAAAATAGGGTTCCATATTTTGGGAAATGAAATTAGGGTTAGGACCTATTTCACTCTTAGTTCATAAAAGGTAATCCTAGAAGAAAACTGAGAGAAGGGGTTGCTACAAGGCCTCCATAGGTGTAATAAAAGGTGTTTCACCACTAAGCAAATGCTTAGAAAGAAGGAAATAAAGCAATATGAAAATTTAGCTATATAACCTAGAAAATGGAACTCCAAAAGCATGTAATAAGATTGATAAACAAAATAAAGTAGAGGAGTACCTAGAGAATCAGAGATGACTAAACAAGGCCTGAAAAACCTAAAAAACTACTTTTTGACTTGCATTGGGCCTCATACACCAAGTTGGGCGATTTAGTCCCTGTCTAGGGTTTTTGGGTATTGGGGACTATGGAAATGGAGTGCACAATTTCCCTTATCCATAACTAAAAAGGGAATGAAGGAAAAGAAATCCAATTTCGCAAAGTTCACACTCAAGAACAAATCCTTGAGATTCCAATGTAAGAGAGATTGAAATTGGTCAAAGGAAATTATTCTTAAGGATGGAAATTAATGCAAAACTAAGGAAATGCAAGATGTTTGAAACCACGATGTGATATGAAAAATGACATAGAAATGAAAAAACTATAAATTAAATTAATGAGCTTAAAGAGGTGCACCTGGAGGCTAGAAATTGATGGAATGGAGCTCTAGAATCCCGCAGAATTCACTGTTGAAGCCCACTACGACTCATACGCCAAACTAGGCTACTTAGTCTTGTTTTAGGAAGATTCCGTTGGAATAAGTTTCAGACAAAAGGGCACTCAGAACTATAGAAACCTATGTTCAGGCCTAGTAGTGGGACTCATACACCACTGATGGTGATGGGTATGCGTAGGATTATCATTGAAAAAATAGGCCCTTAAGTGGCAAAAAAATTAGAAAAATCAGAGTTAGGTAACTTCACGTAAAAATTTGAATAAGTTATCTATATTATTTCAAAAATATGTAAGAATAGAATCTGTAGAAAATTGAATGTATTTTTTAAACTACTAGGTTTGTTTAAAAAACAAAAAAAAATCTATTTGGTGAAAATTTGAAATTTCAATGCAGTAGTACTTAAATTTCAGGGAAAAAATAAGAAGTAGGTGTCTGTCTAACCATCCTAACCATAATAAAATGATAACATTTTTTTATAATATTTTAGATATAACTAGAGGACTCATGTATCGATTGGATGCATATTTTTTTGTAATTTGTTTTCAATTAAATAATTAATTATGATTTTTTTATTACAACTTTTAAAAAATATAAAAAATCATATGTCTGACCACCTTAACTTGGTCAAAACTAAATGAAATTTAATTTTTCCTTTTTTAATCCTATATTATGTGAAGCATAGAATGTGACGCATGTTTTGGATTCAAAAAATGTGATACTGTTTGAAAGCTATAGATGTTTTTCAATCAACCTATCAATCAGGACTTTAGTTGTAATTTGAATAAAAAATGAATAATAATTACTTATTAAATTCAAAGTAAAGCATAATTTATTTTGGTGGAAAGTTGAGAATCTCCTTTAAAAACCCTTTTCGTTTCATCAATTTTGGGTAAAAAAAAAGTCGCCAACCACATACCCATCATATTGCCACTTTTTGGCCCATCATGATCCTTTACATACCCTGACCTAGTCCACTTCCCAATTTTTGGAAATTTAAAAGTGCAATATGTAGCTCCTAGTCTATACTTCAACTCTTGATAGGTTTCTAGATACGAAACTATAGAATTTGACCTGTACGTGTTCTCCATGCTTCTTTTAGGGTTTTTGACTACTTTGAATGACTTTGATGATTTTTTAACAACTTTTCACACCTTTCTCTTTGAAAAATATACACACAAGACTTGCAAAACAAATTCAAAGAGGGGAAAAATTGTTAAGGGTTAGTGAATAGGGGTTTTCCTTGGTCAAACCCCAGTTTGGTAATTAAATCCTTGAAAATGAAATGAAATGAAAAGAGAATGATGAATGAAGAATATGCAATGCTCAACTCATCAAACCCTTGAAGTGGAAAAAATGAAGACATGCAACTAATGGCTCTAAAGTGCTTTAATGCTCTTGTGGAAAAAATTCTTGAATGCAAAAATACCTAATTACTTGATTGGAAAATTAGACAGTTAAGGAGGAGCATGAAATGAGAGGAAAAACCCTATATTTATACATGATTCTGCAAAATTTCCCAAAAATAGCACATCACAGGCCGACGTCAGGTCTTAGAGAATAATATCCCACCATAATTTTGCAATTATTTTGATTTTTGAGCCAAACGGGACTCATTCGCCCGTAGTGGCTAATGGGTCTGACTTAGGCATTTTAAGTGGATGTCAGAAATTGAGATGTATTAAATGATGTTTAATGGGATTATTCTCAAGAATATACTTAAGTAGGGCTTTTAAGTGTATAATGGGGCCAACTAAAGCATAATAAAGGGTCAAATTATTTATGAAAATCCTATAAAAGCATGAAATTTTGTTACAACACTTTGAAATAAGGCATGGTAAGTGATAAAAATAGGTTATTTAAGTGAAATATATTAATAAGGTCCTAGAAAAGTGTGAAAGTGTGTTACAACACTTCACAACACTTAAGTAAGACACCACTTGAATTATTTTAGTTTGTTAGGGCCCAAGACCTAATGTGAATGTGTGGTCCACATTACAACATTAAATCAAGGCACAACTAAGCCAAAGTAACAAGGAGGACCCAAACGCGACAAAAAATGTAGAAGGGTTACTTTTTCGGTGTCCATATTTAGCCCCCACTTTAGTGAGAGGATGGACCTGCTTCAAATTCTTACTAAAGTAGACCAATGCACATCAAGAGGGGTTCCCATGAACCAATGCTAGCAATATGGGACAACAACGATCAAGAGGGATGATGAAGCCCCTAGGATCAAGATCTCATGACAAACCAACATAATAACAAAGGAAACACACATGATATCAAGAATAATGACAAGGCACCAGGTGCAAGGGTATGTGCAGGAATCATGGAAAAAATAGGCCTTAAGTGGCAAAAAAATCAGAGTTAGAACTTGACGTAAAAAAGTTATCTATTATTTCAAAAATATGTAAGAATAAAATCTATAGAAAATTGAATGTAGTTTCTAACTTTTTTAAAAATTCTATTTAATTTGAGGTTTGAAATTTCAAAGTCTATTTTACTTAAAATTAAAAAAAATAAGTTTAGGTTTACCGACCACCCTAACCACAATAAAATGATAATATTTTTTTTTATATTTTAGAAATAAGTGAGGACTCAGTGTCGATGTGATGCATATTTTTTTGTAATTTTTTCCAAAAATAATTAATTATTTTTTATTAAAACTTTTGAAAATATAAAACTCATACCTTGGTAATAAAACCCCTCATGAATCTTATTTTTTTTTTTTAATCATAGTATAGAACATAGAATGTGACACATATTTGGATTCAAAAAATGTGATAATGTTTGAAAGCTTATAGATATTTTCAATCAACCTATCAATCAAGACTTTAGTCATAATTCAAATAGAAATGAATAATAATTACTTATTAAATTCAAAGTAAAGCATAATTTTATAATTTTGGAAAGCTAAGAATATCCTTTAAAACCCTTTTCATTTCATCAATTTTGGGTAAAAAAAAAGTCGTCAGCCACATGTACCCATCATATTGCCACTTTTTGGCCCATCATGATCCTGCACATATCCACAAGCACACAATGCCAAAGATGAAAGAGAGAAAAAGGAAAAAGAAATAATGAGATCAAGCTTTCACCTTTTGTCCAACATGATGTGGATTAGACCTAGGCTGTTTGTCTACAAAACGTAGGGTGATCCCACAATATTGGTTTACAATTTTTGGCCAAACTAGACACTGAACTTATTTTTTCTAACTAAATATTCAATTTCAGGCACCTATAGCTGCTAAACTGTGAGGA
This sequence comes from Sequoia sempervirens, assembly GCA_007258455.2. Lineage (NCBI taxonomy): Eukaryota > Viridiplantae > Streptophyta > Pinopsida > Cupressales > Cupressaceae > Sequoia > Sequoia sempervirens. Next base: position 220,658,940 of record VDFB02086081.1, read on the forward strand.
ATTTGAAGATGATGCAAACTAGTGATTTGTGACATTTTTTCTATAAATTCTAAATATATTTTTTTCAAAAATTTTGGAATCAGATTGCACTTCTTTTTCCATATCCTTCGAAAACTAGTTTTTTTTTCAATAAACACCATTTTTAAGGAGTGACACTCACCGTATAACACAACTTTTTTTCCAGGAAGGATTATTTAAAAAAAAAAAATTATATTTGTAAGTATGATATCTAGTGCTTACAATTGGTTTCATAGTGTTTTATTGAATATTTTTTCCTTAATCAAGTTTCAAAGTTAAACCAATTACGATTCAAAAATAGGTAGACTGTATAACACAACTTTTTTTGTATGTAAGGACTACATACTTACAAAAAATAAATTTTAAATGAATTCATTTGATCCCCCAAAAGTTAAATCAAAAGTGGTTTTTTATCAACATTTTGATAGGTGTAAAGGAGACTCCGTTATAGGTATGGTTTAAAACTAGCAGGGTTCTATCCAAGGGGGTTTGATCTAAGGTAGTTTGATCAAACCCTCTTCAATTGGATTGCTTTAAATGGGACTTTTAAGGCTTAAAAAATTATATTTTCTAAAATATGTGATTTTAGCAAAAAATAGAATCTCCCAGAAATTGTAAACCAACTTTGTGGGATCACCCTACATACTCACTCTAGGGCGACGAAACTCATGGCTCTCTGTTGGGTGAGAAGGCCTAAAAGGTGAGAAACATACACTCATGGATGGTATGCACTCACACACACGCATGTGGCTATGGGAAAATTCATGCCTCAGAATGGGCTTCCTTCACAACCAAACCAAAGTTATACCTCCTGATAACTTTAATAAGGTACCACAAAAGAAATGACTTTTTGAGCTTCATGAGACAAGTAAAACTTCGTATTCTTGGAGCTCATGAAAAAATGAAATAGCTCTATAGGAATGCAAGCTATGTTATTGCAAGGTGGCCATATAACAAATGCAAAATGCAACATGTAAAGAATATTCAAATGAGTATTTCCCAGCTAATGCAAGCTCTTTAACTTAGGGAACATTGTGTCTAATGTCTTTGAGAGAGGACTAATCAAAGAATAGAAAATTTGCAACTTATGGGATGTAGTGCATCACATCAACCCACTAAGAGGAATGTAATATGCTAAGATAGATCACACTCGGGAAGGAAATCACACCCAACTTCATCCACAAAGCGACAAAACACATCATATGAAACAAGAAGGTTGCACTAAGAACCAACAAAAGGAAAAATGCAAAAGGAATAATGCCATTGTATGCCCCCAATTTAAAGAAATTTCTACACAACGTACTGTGAGAAATTACTTTAAAGTAGCAAATTAAAAATGTAAAAAAGAAAGAAATACATGAGCGCCAACTTGGAAAGCCCTATGCCAAGTCATATGTTTCCGAGTAAGGCTACGTCATGAAAGGAAAAAGAAGAGAAAGGGATTGCCCCCGAAATGAAAACACCAAACAAATAAGGGATCTATGGATTTGGGGTCAGTATGTTTATTGCTGAAATGTTGTTAAGAGAGCTTGGAACTGTCATCATCCCCCAAATACATAGAACTAGAAGAATGAACAAAGAAAAATATTTTGGGTCAACATGGAAGAGACATAGGGTGTCTCAACACTTTGTGTCATCCCCAAAAGGAAAATATTTTGGTTCAACATTAAGGAGACATGAATGTCTCAATGCCTTGCATCATCCCAAAAAGGAAAACACAAGAAAGACAAAAGAAAATACAAAGAAAAAGAAAAGCCTTTTGGAACAACATGAAAGAGACACGAATGTCTCAATGCCTTGTTTCATCCCCAAAAGGAAAACATAAGAAAGAGAAAAGAAAAGACAGAAAAAGAAAATAATTTTGTTTCAATATGAAAGAGACAAAAATGTATCAATGCCTTGTGTCATCCCCAAAAGGAAAATACAAGAAAGAAAAAAGAAAATGCAAAAGAGATGTATGACAGAGAAGAATGAAGATACAAATATAGGAATGTCACAAAGAGAGAGAACAACAAATAGAACATCACGGGGGATCACATTACGCACATGCAAACACACAAAATAAAAAGAAAATACAAAATAGTAGTAAGGAAAATGCGAGTTAACCATTGTGAAAATCATCCACCTCCCAACCTCAGTTAGTATAAGCAGAAGGTCAATAACACAGCTAAGGGACAATAAAAAATGAATTACTAGGACAAGGCTAGGAACTTCTTGCCCTCACTGGGTGCAAGGAAAGAATGAGCCGAGGTGGGTGATGGGGAAGGTCATGTAATAGTGAGAAGGGAATATTCAATGTATGACACTCATCACTTCTATGTCCAATAACGCGATGATAAACACAATGTGGAATGTTAGCATCTTTAGGATATATCACCAACCTATTCATAGGTAGTAATAGTATGTTTCCTTTGTTTAAAAGTATTTTTAATTTCCTTTCACATTCAAGTGGTGGATGGAGAGGAAAATTTAGTTTTTGTAACTTGTAAGGCCTCTTGCATTTGCTAGATTCACCCTTCTCTTGAATTGAAGGAGGAGGAACCAAAGTGATCCTCTCATCCTTATCATTATTATCAATCAAGGGTTGCTCTCTAGAAAGAAGGACATTCAGATCAGGAGGGGAATCAAATATCACCGTGCCATCATCACGAAGCTTCAGATACTCTCTACGAGGCTTGCTGTTATGAGAGGGATCTTGATATCCTAACCCTGTTTTGTTTTCATCTTTTGGATGTTGTTCAAAGAGTTGATGAATTCCATTTTTAGTTGTTGTGTCACATCCTTGTTTTCAAAAATTATAAAACCTTTGCCATATGTTTCATCAAGGTTGATTGGATTATTTGTGACTTTGTTATGATAAAATGGTTGGGTGGTTGTTTGTTTAGAATAACTAGGTTCACATTGTGTAGGGAACTTAGGTTCTTTGTTTTTTTTAGGATGTAAGTAACCAAACATCTTAGGAGGTGGTATTGGAGGAATGTCTTGTTTGTTCATGGACAGATAAAAGGATGCATTAGCTTCAAGGTTGTCAAGGAAATCATTTAGGAACTTATTCATGTTGTCATCATCTTCTCCAATGATGTCAACATCACGAGGAGGACATTCATGAGGAGTTGAAGCAGCATGAGAAAGTTAAATGTCATTAGGATCAATTCGAAAGGAACAACTTGACATGTCAACTAAGGATTTTAATGACATCCAAAGCTTATTAAAACACATATCCAACTGGACTAAGTCGCCCAGGGTGGCGAATGAGTCAACGGAGTAATGTTTTTGAATTTTTTTAGAATTTCTTAATTAGTTTTTATGCTTTTTAAATTTGTAGATGCAGATATAATATGAAAATGCAGAATTTTACTAATTTTGTATGAAATGAAATGCAAAAATGCAAGCTAGATGATCTTTTCACTAATGCAAATTTGGAAAACCCTAGGATGCAAATTAAACAATGCAAAATGCAATTCAATGCTACTGTAAGCTATTCCTAGGATGTAAATGTACTCTAAATCAAATAAATGATGTTCTAAAGTTGGGTTCATCAAAATGTGGACAATGGAAATGGAGTGCACAACTCCCTTATCCACACCTAAAAGGGGAATGAAGGAAGAGGAATCTGATTTCGCAAAGTTCACACTCAAGAAAAAATCCTTGAGATTCTAATGCAAGAGAGATTGAAATCTATATAAGCAAATTGTTCTTAAGGCTAGAAATTAATGCATAACTAAGGAAATGCAAGATGTTTGTAAACACGCTGTGATATGCAAAATGCCCTAGAAATGCAAAAAAACTGTAACATAAATTAATGAGATTGAAGATATGCACCTAGAGGCTAGAAAGTGATGGAATGGAGCTCTGGAATCCTATAGAATTCATTTATGAAGCCCACTAGGACTCATACGCCAAGCCAGGTGACTTAGTCCTATTTCGAGAAGATTTAGTGGGAACAAGTTTCAGACGAAAGGGTACTCAAAACTATAGAAATCTCTTTTCAATCATAGTAGTGGGACTCATATGTCACTGATGGTGATAGTCCACTTCTAGATTATGAGAAATTCAAAAGTGAAATTTGTAGCTCCTGGTTTGTACTACATCTGTTGATAGGTTTTTGGATTCGTAACTATAGAATTTGACCTATAGGTGTTCTCAAAGCTTCTTTTAGGGTTTTTGACTACTTTTAATGAATTTTATGATTTGTTGACAACTTTTCACACCTTGATCTTTCACAAATTTGCACACAAGACCTACAAAACACATGCAAAGAGGGGAAAATTTGTTAAGTGTTAGTTAATAGGGGTTTGCATTGGTCAAACCCCAATTTGGTAATTAAATCCTTGAAAATGAAATGAAATGAAAAGATAATGATGAATGAACAACATGAAGTGCTACAACTCACCAAACCCTTAAAGTGGAAACATGAAGATATCAAAGAAATGGCTCCAAAGTGCTTGAATGCTCTTGTGGACAAAATGCTTGAATGCAAAATTACTTGATTACTTGATTGAAAAATTAGAGAGTTAAGGAGGAGCATGAAATGAGAGGAAAAAAACTATATTTATACATGATTATGAAAAATTTCTCAAAAATACCACATCACAGGCCAACCTCAAGTCTTAGAGAATAATATCTCACCATAATTTTGAAATTATTTTGAGTTTTGAGCAAAAGGGGACTCATTCGCCCCTAGTGGCGAATGGGTCCCACTTAGGCATTTTAAGTGGGTGTCAAAAATTAAGATGTATTAAATGATGTTTAACGAGATTATTCTTAAGAATACACTTAAGGCCTGTAAGTGTATAATGGGGCCAATTATAGAATAAGAAAGGGTCAAATTATTGATGAAAAGCCTAGCGAAGCATGAAAGTTTGTTACAACACTTTGAAATAAGGCTTGGTAAGTGATAAAAAGATGTTATTTAAGTGAAATATATTTATAACATCCTAGAAAAGTGTGAAAGTGTATTACAACACTTTACAACACTTAAGTAAGACAGCACTAGAATTCTTTTAGTTTGCTAGTGGGAAAGAGCTAATGTGAATGTGTGGTCCACATTACAACATTAAATGAAGGCACAACTAAGCCAAAGTCACAAGGAGGACCCAAATGAGATAGAAAAAGTAGAAGGGTTAATTTTTCGGTTTCCATAGGAAGGATTTTGAATCTCCTAGTGATTGATTTGGATTTGTAGAAGACTAGAAAAAATGGTGTACTAGGACTTATACACCTAGATTGTTGTAAAGTGTCTTGAAAAAATGAAGATTGTCCTATGAGTAGAATTTTGAACTAAAACTTTGTGAGCCTCTAAAGATGGATTAAATAGGCACTTTCCCACTAGTTTCATGTAAATCTAGGTTGGATATCTTTCTCTAGATCTGATTTTTTGTTAGCCTTGACAACTTCTTATGACAACTTTGACAACTTTTGCATCTTTTCATTTAGGTACTTTTGAAGGCTTCAAATCCACCTTTTCTTCAACCTATAAACTTGAAATCACATAAGGAAAGGGAAAAAATGTTGCTTTGTTAGGGAATGGGGTTTTTCTTTGGTCGAAACCCATTTTGGTAATCAAACTGTAATGAAAAATGAAGCATGAATTCAAAATGAAAAATGAAACATAAGATGATTTAACAATAGAACCTTGTTTAAAACCTTGTAGATCTCCAAACAAGCATGAAGTGGCCTCAATGGATGTAGATCTTGATCATGATTCTTGATGAAATATAATTCCTTTGAATACTTGAATTGATTTTGAACAATACATCAAAACATTAGCTCAAAACCACATGCATGATGCACTAAATATTTGACATGATGAAATGACTCTTGATTGCTGCAATAACTCTATAAATCTTCCCTTGAATGCCTTAGAAATTCTCTTGAATGTTCTTGTGAAAGTACTCTTGATTTCTTATGAAATTCTAGCTTGTTAGGAGAAATTATGTGAAATAACCTTGTATTTATACATGTTTATGCCAAATTTCTTGAAATTACAACACTAAAAGCTGACATCAGATCTAAGATAATAAAATCTTGTGAAGAATTTTATTTAAAGTAGGTTCTAGTTAAAGTGGGACTCATAGGCTAGTTGGGGCATGTAAGTCCTGGTGTCTTAAACATGAGACACAAAATCCAAGAAGTGTCTTGTTTAATGTGAAATTTGAAATCAAGTCCCAAAACATAGGTGGGACTCGTATGTCCAAGGTGGTGTATGAGTCCCAGATCACTATATTTGGAACACACAACCTCAAACATTAAATTATGATTTGTCATTTGTTAAATGTCAGGATTATCCATAGAAAATTGCATTTAATTGAGCTTGTGGATGCAAAATAGGACCAAATAAGGCATAAATAACTCCAATTAATTAATAAAGCCCTAGATTAGTTGGAAAGTGTAAAGATACACTTTACAACACCCTAAATAATGCACAATTAGGTCCATTTAGTTTAAAAGGGACATAAACTTAATGTGAATGTGTAAGAAAAATTACAATAGTAAATCAAGGCAACATTAGGATAATTTTAATATTAATTATTCCCAAATTAAGTGAGGAAAAGGGATACTTTTTCTGTCACTATATTTAGCCCCCACTTTAGTGATAGGAGGAATTTTCTTTTAATTTGCACTAAATTAGATATTCAAGAGGGGTCCAAGTGTACCAATGTGGATGGTATAGGATGACAAAGATCAAAGGGGTGGTCAATCCCCCAGGATCCAAGATCCTACGTCAAACAAACATAAGCACAAAGGGACACACACAAGGTGAAGACATGCACCATCAATATACACAAACATACAATGTCAAAGACCAAAATAAATAAAAGATAAAAATAAAAATAAAATAAAAAGGGTGGTGGATCAAGCCTCGATTATTTTTCCAACACGATGTGGATCAAGCATCAACTATTTGTCAAAAATCGTTTACAAGTTGAACACGATGTCCGTTATGCAGACCAAACCCACACTCACAAAGGCTAGTGCAACCTCCAGCTGTACACTAGGTGAGCCCCCAAGAAGGTGAGACACATATGCACGTGCCCACTATATGCTCACATACACAAGGAAGTGACTATGGGAAAGTCACACCTAAGTTTGGCTCCCATACGTACAAACCATACCGAAGCTATACCTCCTAATAAATTTGATAAGTCACAACACAAAATTAATAGCAAGATTCATGAGGCAAGAAAAAATTTGTATGCTAACAACCATGAACAAACAAGATGGCTCCATAGGCAAGCAAAGTGTGTTATGCAAGGTGTCTATTTAACGGTTATTGTAAATGAAAAAATAGTGTAAGGTACGTTCAAAAGGATTTTGCTTAGTTCATGTAAGGTCTCTTCTTGTGGAAGATCATTCCTAATCTCTCTAGGAGAGGAAAAATAAAATAAAATCACGCTCTTGGAGGAAATCAAACTTGATGAAACCACCAAGAAAATGACACATCATAGGAAGAAAGAAAATTGCATAATGGAACATGAGTAATTTTGAAAGATAATGTCAATGTATACCCCAACTTTAAAGTGATTGCTAACACCATTGTTGTGAGAAATATTCTTTAAAGTAGAAGAAGACATGAGAGCTTATTTTGAAAGTGTTATGCCAAGTCATATGTTCTCGAATGAAACTACATCATGAATAAAGGGCTTCCCCCAAAATTCAATATTAAAGATAATTTAGTATGTCACATGCGAGCTAACTTAAGGCATGTCATCCACATCCCAAGTGCCATACGAGGATAAGGCTACCTAGCCCCTTTCCCCCACTTAGTGCAAGACAAGGCTGAGATGAGATGATAGAATAAAAATAAATGTCAATTAGAGTAACTAGGTATTGCAACACAAGGAAGAGCACCACAATCCTTAAGATGTTGAATTTTATTACCTAAAGCCTTACATTCATTAGTAGAATGACCATGAACCCTATGATATGCACAAAATTAACTCTTGTAGTAAATTTTTTTTCATGTTCTTGGAGGGAGAGATATCAAACAATTTTGGAGGAGTCTCAAAAATATACTTTCTTGATCAATAGTAGAGGATGTTCCTTTATATTGCGACAACGATATCTTTTTCTTAGTACAATATGCCATACTTACACAAGACTCTTTAGATTGTGAGATTTTGTACTCTCCTTTATAGGAGGGTGTAAAATCTATCAAATTTGAATCATTAGTGTTTTGTGTGATGAAATTGATATTAAGCAAATATTTCTCTGTTTCTTTCAGTTCTTTCAAAGGATAATATTCAAGACCACTATTGTCTATCAGTTCAGGATGCACTAATTCTAAATTTGTCTTAGAAGAATCCTTTGTAAGAGTGTTAATATTGAGTGAAGGATTGTTTGTTTCTTTCAAGGGACAATAACCAAGACCACTAGTCTTTTCTTGCATGTTAGGCTCTATAGGGACATGGATACCTTGTTCTATAACACCACATCCTTTTCCCCTATACCCAAGTTATTTCATAATTTCATAACCTATTCCATAAAGCTCTTTCAGTTCATTTGGATTCGATGGTTGTTCATAGTCTACTTCATCAAATTTTGTCATGTATTTTGCTTCTTCTTCTAGAGTGGTTGAAGAGGATGCTTTCAAAGAGTCTTCTAAATTTTTTATTGACATTACCACTTTTTATTTCCCCTTTTTAGAATATTTTTTATGATCTTGTATTTTCCCATGCATGTAGGTGTGAAATCTAAGGAACCCCAATCATCTTCTAATAGCTTTGTAACTTTTTCAATATGCTTCTCATTTTATTTCTCTTCCACAAGTTCCACTTGTGTAGTTGGTGTTAATATCTTCAAAGGGCTTTCCTTGCCTTTCTCAATGTTCAAACAACTGTTTAGTTCAAGGTTTTCTTTGATTATATACACTTTTTTGTTTTAGATATACTTCATTATACGATGAAGAGTTGAAGGCACTTCTTGTATTTCATGAATCCATGGTCTACATAAAAGAAGGTTATATGAAAGTTCATGAGGCATAACACATGGCTAGGGGTTTGTAATATGGCCTTTCCAACTATAATAGGTAAAGTGATCACACCAAGCGGTTGCTTTCCTAAATTGTCAAATCCTTGAATAGAATCAGAATCAGGTTTAATTCTTGATTTATCCATGCCAAGCTTATCCAAAAGGGTTACACTATAGACATTAAGGGTTGACCCATTATCAACAATGGTTCACTTTATTCCTATCTTGTTGAAGATAGCAAGTATCATGAAAGCTTAATTTGGTTTTTGCACTTGTAGCGAACGTAACTCATCTTGATCGAAAGAAATGTATAAGTTGACTAGAATTATAGCTTGAATTTGGGCTGATACTTCATTTGATTGCACATTACCAGGGGTAGGGACTTGTTATAAGGAAATTTGAATCATGTTATAATAATGAGGGGAGGCTTGAATAAGGTCCCATAAGCATATCTTAGCATGAGCATTATTAAGTTGTTGAGCAAGATCATACTCCTTTCCATTATGTAAAGGAAAATGAGGGGAACTAGGAAAGATAGGGATAGGAAATTGGAGGGGTGTTGAAGGTGTTTGTCTTGGTTATGGATTGTTACTAGTGTTATATGTATGAGAAATAGTATTGTAACTCGATTGGTGTGACATATTATTCTTAGATGGTTCACGGAGGAGGACGAGTTTGTTTTGAGTTTGTAGTTGGCTTGAGGGTGGGTAAAGGATAAGTTTAGGCTTAGGAGAGTACTTCAAGGGATACCTAGTGTGCATAACCTTAGAAGACTTATCCTTATTTTCATGATTTCTTAGTGAAGGGGAGTGTAATTTCACTTCGTCATCTTCATCTAAGGAAACCATATCACTATTTTCTTGCATCATGATTTCTTCTCTAGTATGAGATTTATTAGGAGAACTACAACATAGATGTTCATGACATTCAAAGGTCATTTTTTCTAAAATAACTTCATCAAAAGTAAGGGAGTTATCAATGGTTTAATTTTCTTTCTTATCGATGATGGAATTTTCTTGTTCAATAATGTTTTTCCATAGGTTTCTCATGACTCTCATCAATTGGATCTTCTAACACCAAAATACCTTCTTCACCAATAGGAGAGATATTAGGAGTGGGCCAAATTTCATTGTTATGATTGTCCATGATTTCATCCTTTTTTTTTAAGGTCTCATTCTCTTGTGCTATAATATCTACCCTAGTAGGAGAGATTTTTAGGAGGGCAGTAAACAAGAGATTCATCACATTCCATGATTAGATTTTGTAAAGTAACTTCATCACAAAAAGGGGAGGCATCAAGAGAAGAATAAATATAATTTTCATGCTTACTAATGATTGGATCCTTTTGTTCAAATAGACCTTTCCAAATGTTAAGGAAATTAGGAAAGAGAAATAAAACTATAACTCTCAATCATTGGATCTCTTAATAGCAACATATACTCTTCACAAATGTGTTTTCCATGATTTCCCATGATTGTTTCCTCTTTTTCTAAAGAATTATCACAAGTAGGGAAGGTGTTAAAAAAATGTTTTAATGATCTCATCTTGTTTCCTAATATCTTCCCAAGGAGGAGGAGGAGAGGGAAAATAAAGACTCTCAAGGATTATATATTCTTTCACCAAGACACCTTTTTCACTAATAGGAGAGGTATTAGGAGAAGAAAAATTATGATTGTCATGATTATCCATGCTTGTATCCTCTTGTGCTATTCAACATTCTTACAAATATGATAGATATTGGGAGGGTAGCCAACATGCTTGTTAAGGGTTTTTTTTTTCCTAGATTATTCCCATGAGTAGGGAAAATAAAATCATACAAGCCATACGATAATCTATGAACACTAAATGGTTGAAAAGAAAACATGATAACATGAAAAATTAAGCTATTTAAAATATGCAATGCTTCTGAAATTTCAATAATTGTCCTATAGATCTAAAGATTGAAATGATTTTTGAAATACTTTTTGAAAAATGACTACATTAAATGGATGATTTGACCTAGATACATAAAATAGAAATTCCTGAAACTTTCCACACTAATACAGTAGGTTACCAGCAAGCCTAGGAAGTATAAAAAATCACAAAATTTCTCAAAAAAGTTAGCTTTTGTAGGCCATCAGGGACTAATATGTTCATCTGGATGAATGAGTCCCACATAGGGTTTTTGGAAGGTTCAGATAGTGAAAAACAAAGAGCACAAAATTACTAATTTTTTTGAGAAACCACTAGGTACAAGGACTAAATCACCCAGGTGGGCGAATGAGTCCTAGATTAGGGTTTTTGAACCAAATTCAAAAAATTCTTAGTTGCTCTTAATGTATCTAGGTTGTATGTTGACTTGACTATTTTTAATTACAATTTTCCAATGAAATTTAATGAAGCAAGATGCAAAAATGCAACTTGTATGCAGCTTTCCCTAATGCAAGATTTAGGAGTCCTAAATGCAATTCGACTAATGCAAATGGAATACAAAGTTAACCTATAAGTAGGACTACAATTTTCTCCAAGTCAAAAATGCAAGTGTCCAAAGGTTGGGTTCACCAAAATGAACCAAAGGAAAGTAGGGCTTCCACCTTTTGGGAGATGGAACTGGGGTTAGGACCTATTTCACTCTTAGTTCATTAAAGGAAACCCTAGAAGAAAAAAGCCAATGATTCAAATGAGAGAAGGGGTTGATACAAGGTCTCATTAGATGTTATTGAAGGGGGTTCACCACTAAGAAAATTCTTAGAAAGAAGGAAATGAAGTAATATGCAAATCTAGCTACGTGCCTAGAAAATGGAACTCCAAAAGCATGTAATCAGATTGATAAACAAAATAAAGTAGAGGAGTACCTGGAGCTTTAGAGATGACTAAACAAGGCCTGAAAACCTTGAAAAAATACTTTCTAAAGTGCATTCTCTTTGTCACCGTACTCTACATTCCTTTCCTGTGCAACTTCCTTTGCTCCTCTTCTTCTCATGTTCTATGGTTTTTACCCTTCCTCATGGTTTACTCTGGTCAGATATTCTCTAGAATATCACACACTCCTACATTCTTCTTCCTTCTTTCTCCCTCATTCCCACCTCTAATCAACTACCCCCCATGCACTCATCCCTCTACATTTTTTTTTCATGTGGATTTCTCTACATTCTCCCATCTCAAACAACATGCACCTCTTGCATTTCCTATCCCTTTATGTTTATGCTAGAATCCCTTAATATTTTTGAAATATCCCACTTCTACATAGGCAAAGAGGATGCTAGCAATGGTTGTAAACTCTCCTTCATCCTCACTTTCTTCATGCCCTTTTCTTTCAATTATTATTTTTAAGTGTTCCCCTCTTTACCTTCTAAAACCAAACTTTGTGAGAGACTAAGGGGACTTGCAATAATTTTAAATTCTTCCTTTTTTTCATAGCTTTCCATCTAGAAGGCTCTCTCACTAGGATTCCATGACTCTTAATGGTAAGAATGCCCCTTCATTTCACCCACCCCCACTTCCTTCATGCTACACCATTCTCATTAAATGTTATCTCCAATGTTACTTCTTTGACCACTCATTTTTGATGTCAAAGGGTCCTTTTTATGAGGATGTGACATCCTCCCCCCTTAGGATAAGTCGTCTCAACTTATTAGAAGGTTACATCTATTAATTTCTTCAAAATTTTGGGTTACTACCCATGTTGATTTCTTTTGAAACCCTTATCCTTCCCTCTCAGGTGGTTCCCTTTTTCTTAGTTTGGTCAAATTCAGAGTAAAATTTATAATATATAAGAGGGTCCATGCTAAAATATACCCTCCCATAAGCATTTTTCACTGAATGCAATCTTCCATTTCAAATTTGTAGGTTGATATATCTTAAGATAGGTCAACATTATACCATCAAGTACACATATTTACTAGTTAACCTAAGCAAAGTACCCAAATACCATGCATCAAGACCACTCTTTACAATCAAGTACACCACCTATTTTTAATTTACTTTTAAATATTCCATGAAATTTTCCACATGACAAGGGGTAAAAATCAAATCTAATTAGTGAGTTAGGGGAGCAATCATCAAATCCCTTAACCTTCCACTATACACTCTGATTTTCATTTGAAATTCGTATATAAAAATTCACTTTTTTCTACCATCTAGGTTTCATTTTTGGTTAGGCCAGGCCATCCATTATTAGGAGCTTAAAAGTCCAGTTAAGATAATAAAAAATAATTATGTACATATCAAGTGATCAACTTGGTTATGGATAGTTGATAGTGTAAAACAACATACTTAACCCATAATAAGGTGAGCTTCATAGGTCCAACATTTGAACCTAGTTACTCTAATATCAATGTAAAATCCACCCCTCAAGCACAACATTTTTTTTTTTTTTGCATTCACAATATCTACCAAATGAAACGAATGAGCACCTTCCATGAAGCTTAATATTTTAAACTTAAATACTTCCCCATTCCATGGTGGAATCAAATCGTTATTTCCAAATATATGTTTGCACAAAAGAGTGTTAGGGTCCCAAGGTTACGGTCTTTCCTATACTTGCGACCTAAACCTCAAGAGTTCATGATGACCTTGCCTACATATCCCCTTGTGGTAATCAGAGGCATTGTAGTTCACCCCACAATGACAGAGGGAGTTCAATCTCTCCTCTTGTATGAGATCTATTATCTCACCTTTATCCCAAAACTATCAATTTAGTACATGTAAGCTATTCATATAGTCAATTATAATATAATGATAATCTCTTGCCATCAAGTGTTGGGTCCATACCAATCATTATCAAATGTTAGTGTACAAATATTCACAATATTCACAAGAGGTCATTCATACCCTAATCTAAAATATTGTATACAATTGACGTCATGAGCATACCCCCATAATCACAAGTTGATTAGCTCATTCACAATACAATTACAACAATGTCTTGATCATACATAGATCACAAGTTCCATAGTGACTAGATCATACATAGATCACAAGTGCAACAACGACTAGATCATACATAGACCACAAGTATAACAATGTCTGGATCATACATAATCATAAGTACAATGATGATTATGTCATATGTACATCAAAAGTACAATGATTATTATCTCATTAGCATATCACATTTACTTTAGTGACTAGCTCCATCACATATCAAAAATACACAGTGACAAGCTCCATCATACATCACATAAACATAGTGACGAGCTCCACTATACATCACATAACATAATAACAATGGCAGACTAAAACATCACAATGGCTAGCACATTCCTATAATGCATCCCAAATAGAAAGATTATTGGTGCATTGGGCACTACACCGTGGGTCTTATCTTTTCCACCATTCTTCTGCACCATTGGACAAATGGGAAGAGGATTCAGTGCATCCCTGCATCCTCAACCCCACAAGGCTAAGTATCTAGTATGAAAACTAGGAGGGAATTCAATGCATCCCATACTACACCATGGGTTTGTCTGCTATCCCAAGGGTTTCCCCAAGTAGTGAGCCTATAGGCCACTAGCAACAAGTCTGTCCACCTAGGAAGAAGTAGCTCCTAACATATACCACCTTGTGACATTTGTGGTATTGTTAGCTATTTTCTTCACAATCGTAGGTAACACATGGAATCAATCACTTCTGTCCTTACCAGTGATAGCCAGTGAACCCTCCCATTACACGGTTAGCCTTGGAGTACTGTTACCTACATAGATAGGTCCCTAGCCATGCAACTACTATGGTCGTATCATAACTAGGGTAGCCTGCTACCTTCACCTCTGGGAACCAGGTGAATGCTAACTAATCCATAGCAGTAGCCTAGACATCAGTCATTGGGACATTCCAATGACTTCCTGACACTACTCAAATATCTCAGAGGTTTACTATTAAGCAAGTCATACATAACAAGAATCACAATCTCAATCAATAGATACATGGGTCTATACATAAACACATAGATATGGAGTTGAATTACATAGATATATAAGAGATACATGGTGTGAACCAAGATTCCCAACCTACACAAACACAATAAACAATCAACAGATTAGATCAAATGCAATGTTAAAATCATGATTCCTCAAGAAATTCATTTAAATTACAAAAGGGAAAGGAAATGAGATGAAAAAAACAAGAAACTTAAAACATATCAAATCCTATTCTAAAACAAAGAAAACTCTTAATCTCTTGAGGGAGTTGGTGTCAATTTGATGTGAAGATTGGCCCTTTCGAACTCCAATGGTGTGATGAAGATGCTTGATGAAGGATGAATGCTTGTGGTGATGACTTCAATGGAGCTCCATGTTGAAAATCTGCAAAAGGCCTAACTATCCTTGGATGAAATTGATGATAAGTGCTACGAATTTGAGTATAGTAAGTTTACTCAAGTTGTTGATGTTGAAATGAGGAATAAGACCTCTTATTTATAGAATGTTGAGATGGAATAATTCCCAAAAGAGAGCAATGTGGTACTAATAATCAACTAATGGAAATATTCCACTTGTCAACATGAGAATGGATGAAGGATGTGCAAGTTTTGAAAAATGTGTCAATAAATGCATATATTTGAATTTTGAAATTGTTGAAATGGCATGTAAGAGGGAAGGAAAATTGCATTGAATGCCACTTGGCTCAAGGAAAAGGACTTGTCAGGTGGAGTAAATGCCTTGTTGGAAGGAATCATCCCACTTGGATTTGAATTCAAATTTGAGGGAATATTCTCTAAAGATGCCTTGTTGAGGAAAAATGAAGATTTAATAAATGAATTAAATCTATTTTCATGTGCAAGTGGGAAAAGCTAGAGGATGGGACATGAGAAGAGATTAAATTAATCAAGGTTAATTAATTTAATGAGAGATTAGAATGATGCGACATATTGATTTAGATTTGTGGATTTATTTAAATCATATATGAGAAGAATATGATTTTAGATTAATAAAATAAAGATTTTTTGATTTATTTAACTAAGGAGATGAAGTTAGATTAAACTAAATAAGGTTTAAATTTATTTAATTTAATCGATAGACTTTTGAGATTTTAATTAAATAAAGGGAATTATTTAATTAAATATGGACATAGGGTTAAATAGATCAGATAAATTGATTTAATTAACAAGAAAGAATGACTTAATTAGATAAGATGATTTATTTAATTAAGGGAGGAAAATTGATGAATTTAATCAAATAAGGAGATTTGATTAAATGGTTAGACCGAGGGATGATTTTGGATGAACTGATGTTAGTAGTCGAGATCAGATGCACAATGTCAATTAGTAAATTTTATGTGTCTACACATGGAACCAACACAAAATGGAATTTTTTTATCTCATATATGTATAATCAACTATCCATTATATAGAAATTAGATCCCTTACTTCATTCTATCATATAGAAACCTATTATGTATTAAATATATAAGTTATTAAATTCCCTTAACATGATCATACCCATTTGATACCCCTTTTAGCCTCAAACTGAAGCTTGCAAAGGAGGAAAGGTCAAACCATGTAGGAACAATCCCAACATCAAGGGGTTATGCCCCCTAAACCCTCCCCCTATGGACTTGAGGTCATAGAGGTATCCTTCGCCCAAGGACTGCCTATGTTCCCTCTTCTAAATGCCTCAAAGTCATAGGTAGTTTTCCTCACAAGGTCTCTCAAAGGACCTACACACAAGTTTCCCTATAAACAAGGTTTCATCAATGTTTATCTTCCATTATTAACGCTTAATAGTAGTTAGGATAATATAATTAAGTATATGGTTTAATAAACTGTACTACAAAACTTACCTTTAAGATTATCAAGCTCTTGAATAAAGCACAACCCAAAACCATTCTGAATGTCCTTATGTTTGTGTTATCAGCATAGGGCTAGGCTTATTACTCAACATGAATTTACCTTGGATCACATAAACCCATAGGAATAAATTTTCATTTACAACTCATATAATAGGTTCAATGTTGAGTTTTTCATACTCAAGGGATCCATATTTATATATATTTACAATCATATAAGGCCTTTACCATTTATTCCCAAATATCATTCTAGAACCATATGGCATGTCTTATTATCGTATTAAGAAAATAGGATAAAATAACATTAAAGGACCCTATTACTCATATTTCCCTTACAATGAAATTTTTCAAATGGTCACATAATATCCTTTCCAACCATGAAATACATAACACATTAGTTATAAGCCTTCTTTAAACATGATCAATATCCACATCATACTCAAGGTTATTGGCAACATTATGCTCTTCGTATCTTCATATAAAGTTATGCATAATTCCTTAATATTAGTAGGAACAATATTCTTAACCTTATAATTTATTTATCCTATGGAGTAACCATTAACCTTGTATTAGCTTAGTTCTTAACTAGATAATTTATTTTCACTTGACATTTGTTTCTAAATGCTTCTTATAATTTCATATGCCTACATGCTAGGATACTAACTATATCATAATATGTCTTTTGATATAATACCAACTATAGGGATCTCATGTTTTAAAATCATTCACTATTCTTATCATTTGACTTAGTCTTTAAAACCGTTGTCTTCAAGATAAATTCATCCTATAAACTATAATGTATTTTCCAACTACAAGAATGCATACGATAATATTTATAAACATTTTTTAAGACTAATCAATACCTAAGTAAAGCTCGAGATAGTGGTAATAATGTATCTGTTAGATCATCATAAGAAAATACACCCGATGAATTTGGTAATGTTAATAGTCACAAAGATCATGTAGGTTGCAGGATACCCCCCTCCGAAACTATAATACTTGCCAATTATAGTAGACCGGTAATATTTATGATATAATATGTTGTCAAAGTAACCATCATAATATAGTCAACATATAAAGAGATCCTTAAACAATGTTTCTGAGCACATGGATAAAATAATGACTACATGCTCATATACCTATTATCTATTATAATATTATGCAGATCAAACCAAGTTACGATCTTATGCGAGTACCACTGTATATGATTTTTATTTTATGATATAACTTTATTTTACCTAAATTAACCAGAGAAAATGCTTTCAACATATGTATGTGATATATTGAATATAAGAAATTCCTCCCTAAATTTATAACATCATACAGATAATCATATACCACCTAGATTAATTACTTTCTAGCTAGGGAAGTGAATAAATTATAATTAAAGGATAGCAATCTGGTGGACGATTGTACTTATCTCTTGAAATAATGGAAAAGATATTTTGAAGTATGCATTGAAATCCATTGCGTTGTCTCTGTTCAATTTTACCCCACTACGCTATCTCCACACTCTAGAATCACAAGAAGTCAGTCCCAAAGGGATATGAATTTCAAAATGCTCTAGATTATTTGGCATTACTTTTGACTTTTATTCCTCACATTTTCTTCCAAATTTGTATGTCCCTAATTCCTCTTGATGGAACTCCTGAATATTATTTTGGTTCCATTTATCATCTTGCAAATTTTTTTAATTTGTTTCCATCTTGAGGATTCTGGGTTTTGTTTATTGTCATTGTTTTAGGGTTTTAGGTTACCTAAGATCCTTCTTAAGAAACCCTTGAGCTTATATCCTTTCCACAACTCTAATTCATTATTGACTCCTTACTGTCCATTCACGGTCTTTTAAGTTACACCTTATGCCATTGGAATCCATGAAATTATCAGCCCCTTATTTTAGGTTTTTCGGTTGTCAAGTGCTTTACTATCACTTTAATTTTTCTTAAGTCCTGAAATATTTGTCACATGGGTGTTGGTCCTTTTGTCCCAGATGGTCCCCTTTCTTAAAAGAACTAATGGGCACATGCTAAATTGTCTTTACTTCAGTCCCATCTACCACGCCCCTTTATCACTCACCATGGATAGCTTTTGAAATATAAATTTGAATTAGTGATGAGTGATGAGTTGTGTTTCTCTGGTTTTGTGCATCACAGATAGGTGTTGAATGTTAAGTGTTGTATTAACGATGTGCGATAAATGTGTTTTATGTGTTATCGCTAACATCTCTTTCATCGCTAATTGCTCATGAGTTTTGTGATGAGAATTTGGTGATGTACGATAGCCCTTGGTGCTCTTTGTATTTGCTCCTATCGCTCATCATCGATTCATTCCAAGTTTTGAGTTTCATAATAACGATGAGAGATGAAGTCATTTGTTCAAAATTTCTTTCACTGATTTGAGTTGCTCTTGTGAGTGATGTATCTTGTGCCTTTGATTTTCACGTAGGTGCACTTGTCTTAATTTTGTTCTATCACCTTATCTCCCATAGCTTATGAGATCTTGAATTCAAGGTATGATTTAGCAATGTGTGATGGTAAATGAATGTGATTGAGGATGGGCCATAAATTCAATGGTGGAGATCTCATTACATAGATGCTCACATCATTGATAAGACTTATGAAAGGTGAAATGTATCAATGATGAGCGATGACTACTAAATGATGGACAACATGGAAACATCGTGAGGAGATTATTTAAAGCAAAAATAAAGTAGTGAATTGAAAGGAGAACCATTGATGTGGTTTTAAAATGAGATGATCAACAACCAGGTTTTGAATATGAACGACTAAATGTCAGTTCACTCGTACAAACTTTCTATCAAACATTAATGGTGATATGTTTCATTTCTTGTTCATAAAGAAGGTGACTGGCTCATTTATCGCACATTTGGAACTAATCAGAAGTGAAGGAGAATGCTTGAAGCTAAAAAAATAGTGTGGAGGACTCCAACAAGAAATTATAGCAGCATTAATACCAGTTGTTCACCCGGGTAAGCAAATTGTTGTATCCCCTCCTGTTAAGAATGCTAAATTGTGCTATTATGAGAAATAGTAGGGAATTTGGGAGATAACTTGCTTGTGTTTTATACATTGAGTATCCTCAGTTAGGGTGATAAGAATTGTGTAATTTTTAAGAATATTTTTCTCTGTAAAATGTGTTTTGGGTTTTAAAGCTAGGTAGGTGTTTTTGATCAAGAAAATTGTAAAACCTAGTTTTAAGCATATTACAAATATGAATGACCCAGAGCGCAGTGAGTCTAGTATTAGGCTAGAGAGAACACCTAAGAAAAAGAGAGTTAAAAGGCTAAGACCCAGGATGTCTCATCTACTATTAAACCAGATCCACCTACAACATCTAACCCTATGCCAATTACCCCTACGTCGTCCTCAAGGACCAGAAGTGCAAAGAAAAATCAAGAGATTTATGGGAGGGACCTTTGGAGAAGTAAAAGAAGCTGGGTCATGCATTGGTAAGAGATCTAGTGGCCAAGGCACTGTAAAAATTAGGTTAATTGATAATGCTAGTGAGATTGGAGAGTTGGCCCAAACTCAGAGTGGATGGCAACTATTCTTATATGCTTTCAATAGGAGATATTCTAAGAATTCAACATGTTACCTATGGGGGCTCAACCTAGGAATGTTGGTGGTACCTAATGAATTTCTAAAGGTGTATGTAATGATGGATCTAGCCAAGCATTATGACCGTACATACAGGAAGATCAAAGGGGAAAATGGAAATGAAATCCTTGAGGTGACTTGGGATAAGATTGTGGAGATATTTGGGTTAAATCCTAATTGTACTATGAAGATTAAATGTATAGATCTATATGGGGAATATTAGCATAACAGATTTGCATACTTGAGTAGGCTACTTGTTCAAAATAGAAAGAGCCAGGAGAGATTTCTCCCTAAAGATGTTGAGCCCTTTGAATGTGAAGAATTTATGGATTATTTTAAGAACACATATTACTACTTGAATTAGGTTCTAGCTTGAAATTTTTATGTGAGGAACACCCCAGTCCTGTTGGTAATGGTGAAGGCTATATAGGCACACAATTGGAGCATTGGTTAAATTGATAATGTTGAGTTTGTTGTTGAACATATGCATAAATATTTTATCAATTTATAGAAGCAGGTTCTCCCTCCGCATTTCCCACATTATTCTCTATTAATGCATATGATTTTATTTGATGGTGATCATAGATTGAAAAGAAAGCTAAAACTGAGACTAAGGGATGATCAAAACAATGTCCTGTTAATCCAAATGTGGACACATATTTGGGACTAGGATTGTCCAAATTCCAATTATTTGGTGTTTTCTAATGTTATCAAGTTTTGTATTTTAGAGAGTTTGGGTGTGGCGAATGTTCAAAGGCTCTAAGGATTCATTGAAAATATCATGCACCCAATGGATATACCAGGGTCAATTGCAAAGAATAATTGGGAAGATTATTTTCCTTTGTATATTTATGACTGTTTGACTTTTATAGAGCTAATGTGGCAGGTTGATTTTATGGATTTTCAAATGTTCAGTAAGCCAATGAAGGGTATTGTGGTAACCTCTCAATGTTCCTTTGCTCAATTTATACTTACTGCTCTGAAGGGGTATAAAAAATTTAGAATCATCGCAAATAACCTCAGGCTACCTATTGAAGAGGTTAGGATTCTTGACCCGGAAGGATTTATGAGTGAAAAGAGAAGGGACAAGAATTTATCTAGAATCCATCATCAGTTCTTGTACACTGATGATGTACTGAGAAACTTGAGAAGTCATGAAGCTATTATATCTAGAAAGAGGGAGTGGACATCCATAATGGACATTGAAGAGAGTATTATGAAGAGGAATTACTTCTATGTAACTCCTTATGATGTAATTGAAGATCCTTTTGAAAGATATTTTTCAAAGCTAAGGTATTACCATAGTGGTGATTTCAAGGAAAAGGTAAAGGAGGAACTTGTTGAGACAGCAAAAGCTCTCTTAGATCAACAACCTCAGGCTATTTATATTCCAAAATAGCCTATGAGGGTGCAAGAGGAAGATGTCCAAGCAATTGAGGTGGAAAAAATGGCTAAACATGTGCCTAATGATGAGGAGGTGGAGAAGAAATTCCCTCCCCCTAATATTGAGGATACCTTAATTCAAAAACTCCCCAAGATAGGATTGTCCAATGGCAATATGATGAAAGGACTTATGATGATCTAAGGATCAAGGATTGTAATGAATTTCTTGCTGATGATGAGTTTGTGCAATCTAAGGAATTCAAGGAATTTATGGTTTAGTAGAGGAGCAAGGAAATAAAGTAGAGGCTTAAACAAACAAGGGCTAATGTTGATCCTTCTCAACAAGAAGAAGTTAAGAAGGTAGAGGAAGATAAGATTATGGCTAAGATTATAGCTATCACTCCTGTTGAAGCTAGGAAAATTTCCTTAGATGGTGGAATGATGTTATTACCAAGATCCACTATCACTTCAGCCATTGCATTTGATGTGATAAGGAGAAACCCTCAGGCCTCTGTATCTGAGGAGCAAATTGAAAAAAAGGTGTTTGGATCTGGATATGTAGTCTGAAATTACATACTCTTGAAATCTGGTCCATGGCACCTAATGATGGAAAGAATGAGGTTGAAAGGCCTATTGAACATATCATGGGTTACTTGGTGATAAAGAGGGCCACAGATATAACACCTGTCTAGGTAGCTCAATTAACTACTCATGCTCCAATGCTCAGTGTAGACACATCACAAATTTCTTAGAAGAAGTATGATTCCTTGGGAAAGGAATATAATAAGGCCTTGGATGAGATAAATATGATGAGAGCCACTATTCAGGCTAGCTAGTCTATGAGCATAATCTCTGTGCCAACCTCTTCTTCTTTAGACTTGTCTACACAAGACAAGGAGACATTGGCTTTGAGGATTGATGAATTAAAAAATTAGTTAAAGCAGGAAAAGGAGAATACAAGGAAGGCCAAACTGGAAATAGTTTGTTGGAAAGAGACACTGCAAATTTTTTTTGGTGTTGTCATCAATGGAAACCCTAATTGGTGATTGGATCTGCACATCATCATTTGCTCCTACCAGTAGACAGACTGAAGCAATCAAGGAAGAACAAAGCATCAGAAATTTTTGTGCTCATTGATTCATATACATATTTTTTGTTGTTATTTTGAGTTGTGGATCTCATGGGATGTTGACCTATGTATTTCTTGTGTTATCCAAAAATCTCATTGCCTCGTATCAAGCTATGTGCTTGAGTCTGGAGATCTGGTTGGATATTTTTCTGTTCATCTATGTTTGGTGGCTGACGCAATTGATATATCATGTCACAGATATTCGAGGAGTGTTTACTCAATTTTTTTTGCGTTTGAGCATTTTGATTTGGGTCTGAGCTAAGTTGTAGCTGACCATTGTAGATGTGCATTGAATATCATTCATGATTTAAGCCGACAATTGTAAATATTTTTTAAGTTTTACTGAAGTTGACATGTTGTGATGTAATTCTTAGTCACAGATATATATAAATGATCAATTATATAATTTTGGTGTGTCTTTAAGGTGTTTTGATGTGTGTTGTGAATATTAGAAGGTTGATTGATTGATTATGCACAATTTCACTCGTGCATTAAAGATTTTGTGATGCGAGTAAGAGCAGAGAAGAGCATCAGTGCAGAATCAGTCAGAGGGACATAAGATCAACTAATGAGAGTAACCAGAACTATAATCAAGCATTTGTAGATGCTAATCTCTTAGCTCATTCCTTTGGATCTAATCCAGACCTTGTAGGGAAATGTGCCTTTCTATTCTAAGCAGTGAGCTCTAGGCAGTGTGCCTAAGTGCAAGTCTATTCCCACATTGTAATCTTCTTTTTGAGTATACTCAGATCATATTGTGGATTGGCTGTCCATCGTGGTTTTTTCCCCTAACAAGGTTTCCATGTAAAAATACTTGTGTTATGGTGTTGTGGTTGTTTACTTTCTGTTCATGCATATTTATTTTGGTCGAATGTTTTAAGTGGGTTAAAGATTAGAATAATAAAGTTGTTTTTTATAGAACACTGATTCACCCCCCCCCCCTCTCAGTGTTTCTTGTTTCCAACACATTTATGGTGGAAAATGGCATTTTTGAGGATGTGTTGAAACATAGAGTGAGCAGTTGGTTAATAGAGTTGATGATGTGTGGCCATCCTATAAGAGCATCCATGAAGCAAACACAAGGTATTTGCAAGTTCAAGAAGCCTTCAAGAATGAATGGAGAAAATAGAGTACTAGAGTAGGTGGTTTAAAAGAAATGATGTCTAAAATGAAGGAAGATCCTGAGGAACCTACTAATGTTCCTGAAGTATTGCAAGCTATTGACCATGTAAATGTGATAACAACCTTTCATGGAAAGATAGGTATGCAGCTCCAAAATAAGCTGAAAATATCCAAAGAAATGGAGCAAGTGGTATGTCTGAGATATTGAATCTCAAAGGTGAGTTACAACAGTTTGACACATGGAGGAGCGATTTGGGAGAAATGCACACATCGGCCAAGATGGCATTAACTATCATTGATTTCACCATGTCGAATCCAGATGTTGAAATGATGGTGGAGATTGAAACAAAAATGGATACTTTTGTTAGAGAGTCTAGAGCCTTAATTGATGCAAGATATATCCAACATAATGCAAAGGTACAAAGTTTATTGGATGTGAAATGGCCTAATAAAGATGAGTGCATCACTTGCTTGGAAAAGTATAATGAGTAAGTCAGTATGGGGATGATAATGAATATGGTAAATAACAGATAGGAGAGAATCAATGCTTAGCCTGAAAATAGTGTAGATTAGGCTTTTGACGAAGTATTGTAAAAGATATTGTTCTCTCCAAAATATAAAAAGGGTGGCAGGAGTGCTGATGTGGATAAGTTAGTTTTATATCTTTAGTTTCTTTTCATGCTTTTTGAATTTTGCTGATTGGGTTTGCTCATAAAAACACTTTTTCAGTGTGTGGAAGATATTTTAGAGCTCTTGTAATAAACACATGATTCCTTTTTAAGGTGGGATTGGATCTCCCACAATGAATTAGGATTACTTTTGTCTCATGTTTGTTCCCACCACTTGAGAGCTCAAATGTAACTGAAAAGGGGAATATTTGTCATAGCGGTCCAACAGGAAAATGACATGTATGCTTTCTGGCCCAAGGCTTGTTTTGCTCCTTCATTTCTATAAGAAGGAATTCAATGCCATAAAGTAGGAGTTTGTTGAATTGTAATTGACACAGAGAATTGTTAGAAGTATACTAAGCATACTTTGAGTTTTGTCTTAAGTTTTGAGTCTATAGTTACATATGTAATTTTTTATAAGGAGATAGAAAATACAATACAAAATGAAATAAATTTCATCGCTATTGTCTCTCCTCTGTACTTGTTTTATGGGTTATGAATGAAAATAATCAAGGATTTTTTTGTTCGTCTCTATTGTTTCCCAATGAATGTTTAATTTCATTCCTGCTTATTAGTTCAATGAATTAATGTAAATGCTTGGATGGGATCATTAACTCATATGAATTAGGTGCTAGGATATCTGAAATTAGTAATGGTCATGAATTTAATGTGGGAGTGTTGTAATGCAGTGTTTCTTGAAATTATATGTTGCTATTGTTGAGTTGTTATCTAGTTGCATAGGTTGAGATTGACTCCGTGTTTAGGATAAGGCAGTGGTTTAAGAGAGGTATTCATAATGTAGTTTATGGGTCAATTCATCAAAAAATCACTCTTTATTTATAAACTTTCAAATGAGTTACCATTGTCTTTACATTGAGTTTCACTATTCTCATGCTCCAAGTGTAGGGTATTATTAAATGAACTACCAACTCTTTTGATACACTACATTGTTGAGTGGTTATATGAGAATTATCTGTCGTTTAAAATTTATTTAAATATTGGTCATTAAAATTCTTGAGTATACATTATGGGATTACCCTCCTGGGTTTCACAAAGCCCAAAGTGAAGGAGTAAAAGTTTTCTAGATTTTACTCATTCATTGGCCAATCCCTTTAGATTACTAAATATTGGAAATGGAAAAATCCATAGGTAATTCTAAATACCATCTTGGTTCTTAGAAAATAACCAACAAATTAGTGACTCTTCTAGAGACGTGCTAAGTCCAAAGTCTATAGGTCAAATTTGGTACAGTCAGAGTCGAGTATTTTATTATTCATTGTTGCTTGAAGAATAATTAGTTCAAACTTTGTTACAATAGTCATGACACATCTAGTCTTATGCATCACATTCTTGTTCATTATTTCACCTTATTTCAGGTTATGTTTAAATTCTTTTTTGAGATCACAAGTACAAAGTCAAAGTGCAATCACTTTTTATTTCCCTGTATTTTGGGTGGTGACTCTGAGGTCTCATTTATTAGTGTAAAGATAAATTCTCAAAGGGAATGTGAGAAGAAGTATTTTGACATATTGTTTGACACTATGAAGAAGACCAGAAGCTATATGAAAAAGAATCTGAAGTAGAAGCTAGAGTTGGAGCTTGCAAAGGACAAGCAACCATTATGGGTGAAGAAAACTACTGAATCAAGTACAAGTCTATTGAATCCATTGTTGAAGCATCTTCTACTTTTAATAATGAAGTAAATAGTGCAAGTATCCATGAAGAGGCACATGAGGTTGAAGTGTCTAGGGTAGATGAAGGAAGTTTTCCTATTGAGAAAGTGTTTGATAATGAACTTGAAATCTTAAGAGAAGATGATAGGTGGGGATTTTGGGATAAAAGTAAGAAGTTCTCAGAACCTTTAACCCCCGGAGTTGGGTCTGTCTTTAATGGATGAAATTTCAAACCAAGAGGAGAATCCACCAATATAGAAGTACACCTTTCACTTGAGGAAGATCTAATTAATCATACCTACTATACGCCTGCACTGAGTGAGCTTGGAGATGTCTTAAAAAATGAAGACATAGAAAAAGATATGCAAGCCTTAGAAGAGGAAGAAAATAGGCTTAAGGAAGAAGAGGAGAATAGATAGAAGGGGTTGAAGGAAAAGGAAGATAGGATTATAGCTAAGCAACTTCAAAGAGATGCTCAGAAACAAAAAAATAGAGAGGATGGGAGAAGATGCTACTAGGAAGAAGGCTTTCGATGAGAATGTCTCTAAGTTGACTGCTAAGATTACCCCTAAAATTCCTAAATAAATAGTCTAGATGGGAACCTTTGCTGCTAGTACCCATACCACATCTTTTGCAACTACCAAAGCCTCAGATCCCCCTACTACTGCTAAGAAATCATCATTTATAGATCATGGGAAGAAACCCATTGATCAGACAAATAAGACTACCTTTAATACTTTCAATACCAACACCAATACAGATACCCATACTTCCTATGTTAAAAACCCCATCAATAATGCTAAAATTGATCCTACTCCATCCAATGCACCCCCAAATCTTGATATCTTGAAACTGCAATTGGAGAATCACAAATTGTAGGAACAACTGAGGAAAGCTGAAATAGAAGCCTCCAATGCAGATATAGCTAGGAAGATTTCTTTTCTTAAGATATCTACACCAACTCCAGAGGCTTTGAGCTCTGGAAATCATAATACTATACTCAACTAAGAAAGTAGATAACCAAAAATCTAATGGCGAATCTAAGTCCCCTGCTGTAAAGATAAAGACACAAAAGAAAAATCCTGAAGTTACAAGAAAGGATGCCAAGCATAGAACTGAAATGACCAAGAGTCAACAGAAGGAGAGTGACACAAAACTAGGTAAGCTCCCAATTGAATTACCTAAGTACACCCCTGTTGACATGTTTCAATTACTTATCCAAGTAAAAGTATATGTTCCTCTTCTTAAGATGATGAGAATAGATGAACAAAAACAAAAGGTAGTAGCCCTTATCAATGGTGCTACTATAGCTTGCAATTATTTAGTGGTTCCCACTTCACCCAAAGTGAGTGAAATGGATAAGAAAGATAAAGAATTTGATGGAGTAATTGCTGAAATCTCTCATATCTTTCTGTGAAATTTAGTAACTTCCTATCCCGAGAAGATAGATCCATTTTTCCTCACATTGATTATTGAGCGAAATTTTCTAAAAAATTGTATTATTGATTCTAGAGCGTCCAACAATATCATGCCCACAAAAATCATGGAGGCATTGGGACTGAAAGTTGATAGCACTCATGGTAAGTGCTATGCTATGGATTCAAAAGAATTCCATGTTACTGGTGTGATCAATGAACTTCCTTATAGATTGGTAGCATATCCATGAGAAGAATTTAAGATGAGTGTGGTGTTAGTAGATATCCCACCTAATTATGGAATGTTGCTATCTAGGAAATGGAGTGCATCTATGGGAGGAAGTATGCTATTTGACATGTCTTATGCCACCTTCCATATTTATGGTAAGGATGTGCAAGTGGTACAAGAATAAAAGGTGCCACATATGCTAGAGCATGCTCTTAAAGATGATACAATCCTTCTCATAGACACTGATATCAATGACTTAAAGTTGGAAGAAATATAAAGAGAAACTAATAGGCACCCTGCACCTATAGATAATGAAGTCATAAGATTATTTAACAAGGATGGAATTTTGAAAATGTACTTTGACGGTGAAAATTCCAAAAAGGGGTCTGGTGCAGGAATATTGATGGTGTCACCTAGTGGTAGTACAGATATCCTTTCACTTTATCTTTTGTACATGCATGAATAATGTGGAAAAATATGAAGCATTATTACCTGCATTAAGATTGGTTGAGAAGCATGAAATAAAAAATTTGATGGTAATTGGTGATTCTGAGCTTGTGATATCCCATGTAAGAGCCAAATATGCTTGTAAAAAGAACAGACTCAAACTGTCGACACTGAAAAAGTAACCCTTCTACTTCTTTTGTCTTGTTTGGGTCCTTCTTGTAATTTTGCCTTAATTATGCCTTGATTTAATTTTGTAAGGTGGATAACAAATTCACATTAGGTCTTGATCCCTAATGAACTAAAAGAATTCAAGTGGTACCTTACTTAAGTGTTGCAAAGTGTTGTAACACACTTTCACATTTTTCTAGGGTCTTGTTAATGTATTTCACCTAAATAACCTCTTTTTATCACTTACCAAGCCTTATTTCAAAGTGTTGTAAAGTGTTGTGACAAACTTTCATGCTTTTCTAGGCTTGTCATCAATAATCAGACCTTTCTTATGGGCATGTGCAAGATCATCATGGAAAAAACAAGCCATTAACTGACTATGAAAATTCAAAAAAATAAGAGTTAGGCAAATTGATGTAAACATTTGAATAAGTTATCTATATTATTTCAAAAATATGTAAGAATAGAATCTATAGAAAATTGAATGTAGTTTCTAAAAAACTATGGTTTTTTTTTTTTAAATCTATTTGGTGAAAATTTGAAATTTCAATGCAGCATACTTAAATTTCAGGGAAAAAATAAGAAGTAGGTATCTGTCTACCACCCTAACCACAGTAAAATGATAATATTTTTTTATAAGAGTTTAGATATAAGTAGAGGACTCATGTCTCGATGTGATGCATGTTTTTTGTAATTTTTTCCAAGTAAATTAATTATGAATTTTTTATTACAACTTTTAAAAAATATAAAAACTTGTATGCCTGACCACCATAACTTGGTCAAAACTTCATGAAATTCATTTTTTTTAATCCTATAGTATGTGAAGCATAGAATGTGATGCATGTTTTAGATTCAAAAAATATGATACCGTTTGAAAGCTATAGATGTTTTTCAATCAGCCTATCAATCAGGACTTTACTCGCGATTCAAATAGAAAATGAATAATAATAATTTATTAAATTTAAAGTAAAGAATAATTTATATTGGTGTAAATTTGAGAATCTTCTTTAAAAACCCTTTTCGTTTCATCAATTTTGGGTAAAAAAAAGGTTGTCAGCCACATACCCTACACATACCCATCATATTGCTACTTTTTGGTCCATCATGATCCTGCACATACCCTTATGCTTTAATTAGCCCCATTTTACACTTACAGGCCTTACTTAAGTGTATTTTTGAAAATAATCCCAATCAACATCATTTGATACATCCAATTTCAGAGACCCACTGATAATGCCTAAGTGGGACCCATTCACCACTAGGGACAAATGAGTCCCCTTTTGCTCAAAAATCAAAATAAATTCAAAATTTTGGTGGGTTTTTATTTTCTAAGATCTAAGGTCAGCCTGCGATGTGGTATTTTTGAGAAATATTGCACAATTGTGTATAAATATAAGGTTTTTCTACTCATTTCATCCCTCCTAATTTTCTAATCAATCCAAGAAGCAATCAAGTGATCTAGTTTCCAAGCATTTTGTTTACAAGAGAATTCAAGCACTTTGGAGTCATTACTTGCATATCTTTAGAATTCTACTTCAAGGGTTTTGTGAGTTGTAGTATTGCACGTTGTTCATTCATCATTCTCTTTTCATATTTCATTTCATTTTCAAGGGCTTAATTACCAAACTGCGGTTTGACCAAGGAAAACCCCTATTCACTAATCCTCAACAATTTTTCCCTCTCTTTGCATGTGTTTTGTAGTTCTAAATTTTTAGATTTGTCAAAGAGAAAGATTGGAAAAGTTGTCAAAAAATTATCAAATTCATTCAAAGTTTTCAAAGCCCTAAATGAATCTTTGAGAACACCTATAGGTCAAATTCTGCAGTTTTGGATCTGGAAACCTGTCAGGGGTAGAAGTGCAGACCGGGGGCTACATATTCCACTTTTGAATTTCTCAAAATCTGGAAGTGGACTGATATGCCATTAGTGCTATATGAGTCCCACTTCTAGGTCTAAACAAACGTTTCTACAATTCTAAGTACCCTGTTGTCTGAAACTTGTTCTAGCATAATCTTCCCAAAATAGGACTAAGTCACCTAGCTTGGCGTATGAGTCCCATTTGGCTTCAACAGTGAATTCTTCAAGATTCCAGAGCTCCATTCCATCCTTTTCTAGTCTCTAGGTGCACACCTTTGATTTCATAACTTTATGTTACAGTTTGTTTGCATTTATAGGTCATTTTTCATATCATAGTGTGTTTTCAAACATCTTGCATTTTCATAGTTTTGTATTAGTAGTTAATCTTCTTTATCAATTTTCGGCCTTAAGGACAATCCGGTTTGATAGATTTCAATCTCTTTTACATTGGAATCTCAAGGATTTGTTCTTGAGTGTGAACATTGTGAAATCGAATCCCTCTTCCTTCATTCCCCTTTCTAGTGTGGATAAAGGATGTCATGCACTCCATTTCCATTGTCCACATTTGAGTGAACCTAACTTTTTAACATTATAATTCTCCTTTGGAGTGCATTTACATCCTAGGAATAGCTTACATTAACATTTCATTGCATTTTGTAAATTATTTAATTTGCATTTTAGGGTTTCCAAATTTGCACTAGTGAAAAGCTCATATAGCTTGCATTTTTGCATTTCATTTCATTAAAAATCAGTAAAATTTTGCATTTTCATATCATATTTGCATCAGAAAATATAAAAAAGCATAAAAAACAATTCAAAAATTCTATAAAAATTCAAAAAAATTACTACTTGGATTCATTCACCACCTTGGGCGAATCAGTCCTGTTGTGTATTTTTCATTGCATTTTTTGTCATTTCTAGTTCATTTTCTGAATTATTTTTTTCTATTGTTACCTTTGTGTTTCTATTTTTTAGATTTCCTATTTCATTCAGTTTCTTGCATTTAGTGTACTTTCATTCATTTGCATCATGGATATGTTTTTTAATGAGCTTTAGATGTCATTAAAATCCTTAGTTGATATGTCAATTTGTGCCTTTGGAACTAACCTAATTACATTGAGCTTCTACATGCTCCTTCAACTCCTCATGAATGTCCTCGTGATGTTGAAATCATTGGAGAATATGATGATAGCATGAATAAGTTCCTAAATGATTGCCTTGACAACCTTGAAGCTAATGCATCCTTTGATCCATCCATGAAATAACATGGCCTTCCTACAGTACCACCTCCTGAAACAAAAGTTGAACCTAAGCTCCCTACAATAGGTGAACCTAGCTCTTCTAGAGAAGTAAACACTCAACCATTTTATGATAATAAAGTACCAAACACTCCGTTCAAACTTGATGAAACATATGGAAAAGGCTTCACAATTTTGAGGAAACAAGGATGTGACACAAAAAATGAACATAGAATTCATCAACTCTTAGAGAAAAATTAACAAGATGAAAACACAACTGTGTTAGGATATCAAGATTCCTCTCATAACAGCAAGCCTCCTAGAGAATATTTGAGGCTTTGTAATGATAGTATAGAGATCTTTGATTCTCCCCTTGACCTGAATGTCCTTCTTCCTAGAGAGCAACCCTTGACTAATAATAATGACAAGGATGAGAGGATCACTTTGGGTCATCCTCCTTCAATTTTAGAGAAGGGTGAATCTAGCAAACGCAAGAGGCCATACAAGTTACAAAAACTAAAGTTTCCTCTCTTCGTCCACCACCTGAAAGTGAAAGGAAATTACAAATACTTTGAAACAAAGGATTCATACCATTACAACCTATGAATAGGTTTGTAATATATCCTAAAGATTCCAAACTTCCACATTGTGTGTATCATCATTTTCTTGGACATAGTAGTGATGAGTGTTGTACATTAAAAGAAATACTAAACAAGTATCATTTCAATGTCGATAATTACTATCTAGGGATCCCATAAAATACTCTCCTACTCCATGTAATGAAATAGTTGTAGAACATTCCCTTCTCACTATTACATGGCCTTACCCATCACCTACCTCAACTCATTCTTTCCTTGCACCTAGTGGGGGCAAGAACTTGCTAGCCTTGTCCTAGTAATGCATTTTTCATTGTCCCTTAGTTGTGTTATTCACCTTCCGCTTATACCGATTGAGATTGGGAGGTGTCTGACTTGCTTGATGGATGACTCGCATTTTCGTTACTAGTTTTTTGCATTTTCTTTTTCTTTCTTTTATGTTCTTGCATGTGCATAATGTGATCCCCCGTGATGTTTTGTTTGATGTTCTCTCTTTGTGACATACTTCTATTTGTACCTTCATTCTTCTCTATGTTGTGCTTCGCTTTCTCTTTTTCATCTTTATATTTTTCTTGTGTTTTCCTTTTGGGGATGATGCAAGGAGTTGAGACATTCATGTCTCTTTCATGTTGACCCAAAAGGATTTTCTTTTTCTTTTCCTTTTCTTTTGTCTTTTTCGTGTGTTTTCCTCTTGGGGATGATACAAGGCATTGAGACATTCATGTCTCTTTCTTGTTGACCCCAAAGGATTTTCTTTTTCTTTGCATTTTCTTTTGTCTTTTTCTTGTGTTTTCCTTTTGGGGATGATGCAAGGTATTGAGACATTCATGTCTCTTTCATGTTGAACCAAAAGGATTTTCCTTTTCTTTTCCTTTTCTTTTGTCTTTTTCATTTTAGGGATGAAACAAGGCATTGAGACATTCATGTCTCTTTCATGTTGACGCAAAAGGCTTTTCTTTTTCTTTTCCTTTTCTTTTATCTTTTTCTTGTGTTTTCCTTTTGGGGATGACGCAAGGCATTGAGACATTCTTGTCTCTTTCATGTTGAACCAAAAGGATTTTCTTTTTCTTTTCCTTTTCTTTTTCATTTTTCTTGTGTTTTCCTTTTGGGGATGGCGCAAAGTGTTGAGGAACCCTATGACTCTTCCATGTTGACCCAAAGGATTTTTCTTTGTTTTCGCTCTCTTTGTGTCATTCTTCTCATTCTATGTATTTGGGGGATGATGACAGTTCTAAGATCTCTAAAAATATTGCAGCAAAGAACATACAAACCCTAAATCCATAGATCCCTTATGTGTTTGGTGTTTTCATTTTGGGGGCAACCCCTTCCTTTTATGTTTTTCCTTTCATTCACATGATGCAAATTTACTCAAAAACATATGACTTGGCATAGGGATTTCCAAGTTGGCTCTTATGTCTTCTTTATTGTTTGCATTTTCATTTGCTACTGTGTCACGAAAAAGTGTATACTTTGCTTGATATTGGAATAATTGATGACAAATTGGACTTAATGAGGCCTTGATTTAGTGTTTTGAGGTGTTTTACACATCCAAATTAGGTCTTGGGACCTTGTAAATTGAATAAAATGCATTTATTCATGGCTTGTAAAGGTGTTAAAAGTTGTTGTAACACATCTTCACACTTTTCTAAGACCATAATATCATAATTCACCTAAATAACCTTACCAAGACCTATTTCAAAGTGTTGTAAAGTCTTGTAACAAACTTTCACACTTTCTTAGGCTTGTCATCAATATTTACACCTTTCTTATGTTTTAAATGGCCCCTTTATGCACTTGCAAGCCTTAATTAAGTGTCTTGTTGAAGAAGAACCCGATAAACAACATTTAATACATCTTAATCTCTGAAATCCACTCAAAATTTCCAAGGTGGACTAGGTCACCACCTTGGGAAACTTAGTCCCAAGTGGCACAAAAATCAAAATTAATTTAAATTTCTATTGGGTTTTTATTCCTTAAGACCTAAGGTCGGCCTGTGATGAGGTATTTTCAGGAATTAAGGCATAATTGTGTATATAGGGTTTTCCCTCTCATTTGATGTAATTCATTCACTCCTCTTTCTTTCATCATTAATCCTCATAATTCTTCTCAAGCAAGCTAGGGTTTCATCATTCCAAGACATCAAGATAGCTTCCTAAAACATTCAAGGGAAGATTCTTCAACTATTGTTGTAGAAAGTCAAGACCAAACATCATGGAAATGTATTAACTCCATTGTTGCATGATTCATTACATTCTTTCTTCCTTTGGTTTAATTACCTAAAAAGGGGTTTGACCAAGGCAAACCCCCATGCCCTAACATTCAACATTTCTCTCTCTTGTCTTGTGTGTTTGCAGATTTAGGTGCTTTGAGGGTTCGAAGATCATTGAAGATAAGGTTGAAGACTTTTTGAAGACCTCTCCTTGCTGACCTAGCCAAAATATTGACAAAAAGTTACTTTCTAGCCTAAAAATCAGAGTTTTAGAAGCAGCCACTTGTTAGGAACGGAAGTGCAGACCGAGGGCTTTCGTTTCCACTTTCAAATTTTTAGAAATTCAGATGTGGACTAAGCCACACAATAAACTTTTTTTGGGATATTTTTGTATATTTGGATACCCATTTGGCCGAAACGGGTTTCAGAGCAGTTTTTCTAAAATTGGGACTAAGTCACCTAGCCTAGCATAAGTGTCCCAGTTGACTTCTGCAATAATTTCATTAGAATTTCAGATCTTCATGCCATCCTTTTTCAGCCTCCAGGTGCACACATTCTGTTTTATAGCTTTTTTTCTAGCTTTGTTTGTTTTTTAGGTCATTTTCCATATGTTTGCATACAACACTATGTTTTCTAGCACTTTGCATTTCTTAGTTTTTGCATCATTTAATCATTTAATTTTTAGATAAATGCATTATTACATCATAATTAGACATATTACATCTCATTTACATTAAAATTGAATGAGGAATTTTTCCATTTTGGCCCATCTCTCTCCTTTTAGGTGAAAAACCCTAGAAGGGCTAGAGAGCATTAGGGTGCCAAAAATCATTGTCCACAACTACTTTAAAGTAATTTCTCACAGCATGGTGTTTATCAATTATTTTAAAGTGAGGGCATACATTTACATTATTCTTTTACATTTTTCCTTTTCTTGGTTCTTAGTGCAACCTTCTTACTTCATACAATGTTTTTTGTCACTTTATGGATAACATTGGGTGTAGTTTCCTTCATGAGCGTGATCTATCTTAGCATATTGCATTCCTCTTTGTGGCTTGATGCAACCCACTGCATCCCCTAAGTTGTGAAATTTCTATTCTTTTATTGGTCCTCTCTGTGAGACATTAGACACAATGTTCCCTATGTTAAATACCTCGCATGAACTAAGCAAGACTCCTTTGAACATCCTTTGCATATTGCATTTTTCATTTTTTATATGGCCACCTTACATAACACAACTTTCATGCCTATGGAGCCATCACATTTTTTCATGAGCTCAAAGCATATGAACTTTTTCTTGTCTCGTGAAGCTCGAAAAGACCATTTTTCTTTTTGTGGCACTTTATTAAAGTTATCAGGAGGTATAACTTTGGTATGGTTCAGAGGGAATCCCATTTTGAGGCATGAATTTCCCCATATCCACCTACATGTGTGTGAGTACATACTAGCCATAAGTGTATGTTTCTCACCTTTTAGGCCTTCTCACCCAGTGGATAGCCATGAGTTCTGTTGCCTCAGAGTGAGTATGCATTTTTTGGACAAACAACATATATCTGATCCACATCGTGTTGGATAGATGATTGAAGCTTGATCTGATTCTTTCTTTTTTCTTTCTTCTTCCTTTTCCTCTCTTTTATCTTTCGCATTGAATTATTGTGCCTTTTCCATAATCTTGATATCATGTGTGTTTCCTTTGCACTTATGTTGGTTTGTCATGAGATCTTGATCTTGGGGGCTTGATCACCCCTCTTGATCATTGTTGTTCCATCTTGCTAGCATTGGTTAATGGAAACCCCTCTTGATTCATGTTGGTATACTTTAGTGTGAGTTTGAAGTAGTTTCATACTCTCACTAAAGTGGGGGCTAATTGTGGACATCGAAAAACTAACCCTTCTACTTTTTCTTTCTCATTTGGGTCCTCCTTGTAATTTTGGCTTAATTATGCTTTGATTTAATGTTGTAATGTGGATAACACATTTGCATTAGGTCTTGGGCCCTAACGAACTAAAATAATTCAAGTGGTACCTCACTTAAGTGTTGTAAAGTTTTGTAACACACGTTCACACTTTTCTAAGGTCTTGTTTATGTATTTCACCTAAATAGCCTATTTTTATCACTTACCAAGCCTTATTTCAAAGTGTTGTAAAGTGTTGTAACAAAATTTCACGCTTTTCTAGGCTTGTCATCAAGGACCTTTCTTATCCTTTACTTGGCCCCATTTTACACTTGCAGGCCTCTGATGTGGTATGTTTAAGAAATATTGCACAATTGTGTATAAATATAGGGTTTTTATACTCATTTCATCCCTCCTAATTTTCTAATCAATCCAACAAGCAATCAAGTGATCTAGCATTTAATCATTTTGTTTACATGAGACTTCAAACACTTTGGAGTCATTACTTACATATCTTCAGAATTCTACTTCAAGGGTTTAGTGAGTTGTATCATTGCATGTTGTTCATTCATCATTCTATTTTCATATTTCATTTTATTTTCAAGGGTTTAATTAACAAACTAGGGTTTGACCAAGGAAAACCCCTATTCATTAATCCTGAACAATTTTTCCCTCTCTTTGCATGTATTTTGCAGCTCTAAATTTGCATATTTGTTGAAGAGAAAGATTGAAAAAGTTGTCATCAAATTATCAAAGTCATTCAAAGTTGTCAAAGCCCTAAAAGAAGTTTGGAGAACACCTATAGGTCAAATTCTATAGTTTTGGATCCAAAAACCTATCAACGGAAGAAGTGCAGAGTAGGGGCTACATATTCCACTTTTGAATTTCCTACTTCTAGGTCTAAACAATTTTTTTTGCAGTTCTGAGTACCCAGTTGTCTGAAACCTGTTCTAGCAGAATCTTCCTGAAACATGACTAAGTTGCCTAGCTTGGTGTATGAGTCCCAGTTGAGTTCAACAATGAATTCTTCAAGATTCCAGAGCTTCATTCCATCCTTTTCCAGTCTTCAGGTGCACACCTTTAATTTCATAAGTTTATGTTACAGTTTGTTTGCATTTCTAGGTCATTTTTCATATCACAACGTGTTTTCAAACATCCTGCATTTTCTTAGTTTTGTATTAATAGTTAATCTTCTTTATCTATCAATTTTCAGCCTTGAGGACAATCCCCTTTGACAGATTTCAATCTCTTTTGTATTGAAATCTCAAGGATTTGTTCTTGAGTGTGAACATTGTGAAATTGGATCCCTCTTCCTTCATTCCCATATCTAGTGTGGATAAAGGAATTTTGCACTCCATTTCCATTGTCTATAGAAACATTACATAAATGTTGTTTGGGATTCTATTGAGCAGTTTGATGCTGTTGGAATTGACTGGATGGAAAGAGGACAAAACAAAGTGAATGGATTATTTGCAGGTATCTCTAAGGTGGAGGTACAGTCAAGGCCTTCCATTCCTGAAAATGTCCACAACTGGCAGATTTTCAATGACAATGAGGATATTCTCAAATTTTTGAAATCTATTGATGAATATGAAGGCTAGGAGATTGAATTTGGCAGATTTTTTGAGAATGTAGATGGCAAGGACATAGTATTTGGGAGTGAGGTCATCCAGTTAAAGACAAACAAAATCCCCAAAGGCCTTGGAGCAGTTGAAAGGGTCTTTGAAAGTTAAGATAAAAGAAAGATTAAGACAACTCTTGCTCATCTAGAGGACCTAGAAGAAGTAAATTTAGGGACTAAAAATGCCCCTAAGAAAGTGTATGTAGGAAGGAAAATGAAACCTAAGGTTAAGGAAATGTTAATCGTCTTACTAAGAAAATATAGACATGTCTTTGCTTGGTCATATGATGACCTAAAAGAATATAGAGAGTAATTATTTCAGCATGAGATTCCTCTGAAGGAAAATGCTAAGCCTTTCAGAAAAAAGAAAATACCAATTAATCCTACTTTAGCTCCCAAGATGCAAGAGGAGCTAGTAAAGTTAAGAGATGTTGGCATCATAAATTCCATTAGACATTCCTCACGGGTTCCCAATCTAGTGCCAATTAGAAAAAAGAATGGTGATATAAGGTTGTGCATGGATTTTAGGAATCTAAATATATCATCATTAAAGGACAATTATCCATTGCCTAACATGGAGGCCATGTTACAATAGGTAACAAGCTATGAGTTACCATCAATGATGGATGGTTTTTCAGGATATAATCAAGTGAAAGTAAAGGAGCCAAAACAATACAGGACTGTGTTCACTACTCCATGGTGCACCTATGTATATGTGAGGATTCCATTTGGTTTAAGAAATACAGGTGCAACCTTTCAGAGGGCTATAGATGTAGCATTTTTTTATTTTATTGATTTGTTCATGGCTATATACTAGGATGACTGTACATCATACTCCAAGAAAGAGGAAGATCATTGTATGCACTTGGAAAAGGTATTTTTTAGGGCTCTAGAGTATGGGATCTCTCTAAATCCAAAGAAATGTGCCTTTGGGGTCATTGAGAGAAAATTGTTGGGGCACATTGTGTCCAAGGAAGGAGTAAGGATTGACCCTGAAAGGGTAGCAACCATAGGTAGGATTCCACAGCAAAAGAATGTCAAAGGAATTTACTCATTCTTTGGATAGATCAATTTTTTGAGGAGATTTGTAACCAATTTTGTAGAAATCACAAGACCTATCTCCAAGATGTTGAAGACGGGATAAAAGGTGGTTTGGAGTGAAGAGCCAAGTCAGGAATTCAAGAAAATTAAACAAGCTATTAAGGAAGCTCAAGTTTTAAAGTCTCTTGACTTTTCTAAGCCAATCCACAGTTTTTTCTATTGCTTGTTTCCATACTATTGCTATTGTCTTACTCCAAAAGAATGATGAGGGCTTTAAACAACCCATTGCCTTCTTTAGAAAATATTTATAGGCTGTAGAGCTCAAGTATGAAATGATGGAAAAACAAGCATATTCTCTAGTCAACACAGTGAAAATTTTCAAAACTTATTTAATGGGAGATATTGTCATAGCTTTTGTACCAAGTGTTGTTGTGAAAGATATCTTCACTCAGCAAGAAAATATAGGAAAAAGGTGTAGGCGGATCAACATGATCCAAGAAATAAACATTGATATCCAGATTACCAAGTTAGTTAGGGGACAAGGCCTGGCTAAACTAATGGTAGAAACTAATTTAGAAGCTAACTAAATTAATCAAACAGATACTATTGATGTTGCTCCTATCTGTGATATGAAAACATGTGGATGGTATAGAAGGATTGTCCAATATTTACAAACTTTGCAATGTCCAATAAACATGGCTAATAATGACAAGAGGAAATTAAAATTGCATGCCATTATGTAATTATTGACAATGAGTTGTGGTGGAGAAACCTTGATGGTGTATTGCTTAAATGTGTGGATGAAAAGCAAGCCCTAGAACTCTTGTAGGAAATTCATAGTGGAGTGTGTGGTGGTCATTACATAGAAAAGACCACTGCACATAAGATCTTGAGGGTGAGATTATGGTGGCCTACAATTTTAAGGATGCCCACAAGGTTTTTAATACTTGTGATCCTTGTCAAAGATTTGTAGGAAAACTAAAGTTTTCAGGGAATTTGCCACTTAGGACAATTTTTGTTTAGGCTCCTTTCCAACAATGGGGAATTGACTTCATTAGTGAAATACCAAAAAAATCTAGTGAAGGGCACTCATGGATCCTTGTTGCCACTGACTATTTCATAAAATGGGTAGAAGCAATACCTATGAGGAAATCAATGAGAAAAGTGGTAGTGGACTTCCTATTGAACAATATTATGATCAGGTTTGGAGTCTCGGAGAAGATCATTTCAGAAAATGCTATGTGTTTTAGATCTGATGAGTTCAAAGACTTTTGTGACAAATATGGCATACAGATTTCTTATTCTTCACCTTACCATGCTTAGGGAAATGGCTAGGCTAAGTCTAGTAATAAGAGCTTAATGATGATCATCAAAATAGTGATAGAGAAGAACAAGAAAGCTTGAGATTCAAACCTGAAGTTGGCACTACGGGTAGATAGGGTTACTGTGAAGGAGGCTTCTAGTTATTCACCGTTTGGTTTGGTGTATGGTCTAGATGCTAGGCTACCAAAAAACAACTTGCTAAAGATGTTTAAATTTGTGGAAGAATATGATGAAGATTTCTGTGATGATATGCAACACAAAATTGATAATCTGGTGCAATTAGATGAAACTAGAAGAGAAGCTCATGCCAAAAATACAAAGATGCAGCTGCAAGTTAAGAAATTGCATGACAAGAGAGCCTCTCCCAGAAAATTTTAGGTGAATAGTATGGTACTAGTTTGGAATGTGAGGGCTTAGGATAAGGGTAAGCATGGATAGTTTGAAGCCTTATGGTTAGGCCCTTATCTAGTAGCAGATACACATGGGGAGGATTCATACTTCCTCCAGAGTTTGATAGGCGAACTTCTTGAACTACAAGTACATGGAAAATTCATGAAGGCATACTTCTCCTAAGTATGTTCCACTCCATGTACATTGTAAGTTTTTTACATTTTGTTTATAGGTTTGTTTACTTTGGTTGTGTCTAGTTTGGTCCTACTACCTAGTCTGAGTAGTTCATTGGTTTTTGGTTCTTTGTGTATTCATTGGTTTGATTTAACCTGAGATTCTTGGATCTCGCCATGCTTGTGAGAGGCATGCATCCCCAATCAGAGCCACTAATGGAACCCTTGAATATTGCTTTGGTTCCATTTATCATCTTGTAAATTTTTTCGATTTGTTTCCATCTTGAGGGTTCTAGGTTTTGTTTATTGTCATTGTTTTGGGGTTTTAGGCTACGTAAGATCCTTCTTAAGAAACCCTTGAGCTTATATCCCTGCCACAACTCTAATTCATCATTGAATCCTTACTTTTGGTTCCCAGTATTTTAAGTTACATCTTATGCCACTGGAACCCATGAAATTACAGACCCCTTGTTTTAGGTTTGTCAGTCAACGTCAAATGCTTTACTATCACTTTAATTTTTCTTAAGTCTTGAAATATTTGGTCCCATGGGTGTTGGTCCTTTCTTCCTAGATGGCCCCCTTTCTTAAAAGAACTTACGGGCACATGCTAAATTGTCTTCACTTTAGTCTCATCTACTGCTTCCCTTTATCGCTCATTATGGATAGCTTTTGAAATGTAAATTTGAATCAGCAATGAGCGATGAGCGGTGTTCCTTTGGTTTCACACATCGTGGATAGGTTTTGAATGTTAAGTGTTGTATTAGCGATGTGTGATAAATGTGTTTTCTGTGTTATCGTTGGCACCTCTTTCATCACTAATTTCTCATGTGTTTTGTGATGAGAATTGGCTATGCATGATGGCCCTTGGTGCTCTTTGTATTTTCTCCTATCGCTCATTGTGGATTCGTTCCAAGTTTTTAGTTTCATAATAGCGATGAGTGATGAAGTCATTTGTTCAAACTTTCTTTCGCTAATTTGAGTTTCTCTTGTGAGTGATGTATCTTGTGCCTTTTATTTTCACGTAGGTGCATGTGTCTTAATTTTGTTCTATCACCTTATCTCCCGTCGCTGACGAGATCTTGAATTTGAGGCATGAATTAGCGATGCGCGATGGGAAAGGAATGTGATCGAGGATGGTCCATAAATTCAACGGTGGAGATCTCATTATGTGGATTCTCACATCGCTGATAAGACTTGTGAAAGGTGAAATGTATCAGTGATGAGTGATGGCTACTAAATGATGGACAACATGGAAACATCTTGAGGACATCATTTAAAGCAGAAAAGAAAGTAGAAAACTGGAAGGAGAACCATTGATGTGGTTTGAAAACAAGATGATCAATGGCTAGGGTTTGAATATGAATGACTAAATGTCAGTTCACTCATGCGAACTTCCTATCAAACATTAATGCTAATACATTTCATTTCTTGGCCATAAAGAAGGTGACTAGCTTGTTTCTCGCACATTTGGAACTAATCAGAAGCATAAGAGAAAGCTTGAAGCTAAAGAAATAGTGTGGAGGACTCCAACTGGCAATCACAGTAGCATTAATACTAGTTGTTCACCCGAGTAAGCAAATTGTTGTATCCCCTCCTATTAAGAATGCTAAATTGTGCTATTCTAAGAAATAGTAGGGAATTTGGGAGATAACTTGCTTGCATTTTATACATTTAGTATCCCCAGTTAGGGTGATAAGAATTGTGTAA
The DNA here is from genome assembly GCA_007258455.2 of Sequoia sempervirens. Lineage (NCBI taxonomy): Eukaryota > Viridiplantae > Streptophyta > Pinopsida > Cupressales > Cupressaceae > Sequoia > Sequoia sempervirens. The sequence continues at coordinate 220,701,589 of VDFB02086081.1, forward strand.
GTTTTAAGAATATTTTGCTCTATAAATTGTATTTTGGGTTTTAAAGCTGGGTAGGTCTTTTTTATCAAGAAAACTATAAACCCTAGTCTTAAGCATATTGCAAATATGAGTGACCCGAAGCCCAGTGAGTCTAGTAATAGGCTAGAGAGAAAACCTATGAAAAAGAGAGTTAAAAGGCTTAAGACCCTAGATGTTTCATCCACTGTTAAACCAGAGCCACCTACAACATCTAACCCTACACAAATTACCCCTACGTCATCCTCAAGGACCAGAAGTGCAAAGAAAAATCAAGAGAGATTCATAGAAGGGGACTCTGGAGAAGTAAAAGAAGGTGGGTTGTGTATTGGCAAGAGACCTACTGCTCGGGTCGCTGTAACAAGTAGGTTAATTGATAATGTTGGTGAGATTGGAGATTTGGCCCAACGTCAGAGAGGATGGAAATTGTTCTTATATGCTTTCAACTGGAGATATTCTAAGAAGTTGGCATGTTACCTATGGGGGATCAACCTTGGAATGTTGGTGGTACCTAATGTATTTGTGGAGGTGGATGTAATTATGGAGCTAGTCAAGCATTGTGACCCTATAGATAGGAAAATCAAAGGGGAAAATGGAAATGAAATCCTTGAGGTGACTCGGGATAAGATTGTGGAGATATTTGGGTTGAATCCCAATTGCACTGTGAAGATCAAACGTACAAATGATCTATATGGGGAATATGACCATAAAAAATTTGCATACAAGAGTAGGCTGCTTGTTCGGCATAGAAAGAGCAAGGAGATATTTCTCCCTATGATATTCAACCCTTTGAATGTGAAAAGTTTTTGGATTATTTTAAGAACACATATTACTACTTGAATTAGGTTCTAGCTAGAAATTTTGAGGTGAGGATCACCCCAGACCTGTTGGTAATGGTAGTGGATATACAAGCTCATAATCGAAACACTGGTTTTGATTATGCTGAGTTTGTTGTTGAACAAATGCATAAATATTTTATCAATTTATAGGAGGAGGTTCTCCCTCTATATTTCCCACATTATTCTTTGTTAATGCATATGCTTTTATTTGAGGGTGATCATGGATGGAAAAGAAAGCTAAAACTGAGACTAAGGGATGATCAAAACAATGTCCTACAAGTCCAAATGTGGATGCATATTTGGGACCAGGATTGTCCCAATTCCAATTATTTGGTGTTTGCTAATGTTATCAGGTTTGGTATTTTAGAGAGTTTGGGTGTGGTGCTTGTTTAGAGGCTCTTGGGATTCATTAGAAATATCATGCACCTAATGGATATACCAGGGTTAACTGCAAAGCACAATTGGACAAACTGGTTTTTGCATTCAGAGTATACTCTGATCAGGGCTTATGGAGCCTAGGTGGCACCACATTTTTTGGCTCTATATGTTTCTGACTAGTTGGATTTTATGGAGCTAATGTGCCAAGTTGATTTTATGGATTTTGAAATGTTCAGAAAGCCTATGAAGGGTACTATGGTAACCCATCAATGTTCCTTTGCTCACTTCATAGTTACTACTTCTGAAGGGTATGAAAAATTTAGAATCATCGTAAATAACCTCAGGCTACCTATTCAAGAGGTTAGGATTTTTTACTCGAAAGGATTTTTGAGTGCAAAGAGAAGGGAAAAGAATTTATCTAGAATCCAACATCAGTTCTTGTACACTGATGATGTATTGAGAAACTTGATAAGTGATGAAGTTGTTAAATCTAAAAAGAGGGGGTGGAAATCCATAATGGATATTGAAGAGAGTATTATGAAGAGAAATTCCTTCTATGTAAGTCGTCATGATGTAATTGAAGATCCTTTTGAAAGATCTTTTGCAAAGCTAAGGGATTACCATAATGGTGACTTCAAGGAAAAGGTAAAGGAGGGTGCTTAGAGAGCATAAGCTCTCGTAGATCAACAAACTCAAGCTATAGATATTCTAGAACAACCTGCATAGGTGCAAGAGGTAGATGTCCAAGTAATTGAGGTGGAACAAATGTCTGAAGAAGTGCCTGATGATGAGGAAGTGGACAAGAAATTCCCTCCCCCTAATATTGAGGATACTCTTAATTCAGAAACTCTCCAAGATAGGATTGTCCAATGGCAATATGATGAAAGGATTGATGATGATCCAAGGATTAAGGATTGTAATGAATTCCTTGTGGACGATGAGTTTGTACAATCTAAGGAATTCAAGGAATTTATGGTTTAGTAGTGTAGCAAAGAAATAAAGGAGAGGCTTGAAAAAGAAAGGGCTAATGTTGATCCTCCTCAAGAAGAAGCTGAGAAGGCAGAGGAAGATAATATTATGGATGAGATTACAACAATCACTCCTACTGAATCTAGGAAAATTTTCTCAAATAGTGGAATGATGTTATTATCATGATGCACTATCACTTCAGCTATTGCATTTGATTCAATAAGGAGACACCCTTAGGCTTCTATATCTGAGGAGCAAATTGAAAAGAAAGTGTTTGGATCTAGATATAGTTCAAAATTGCATACTCTTGCAATCTACTCCATGGCACCTAATACTAAAAATCATGAGGTCTCAAAGCCTATTGAAGAGGTCATGGGTTCCTTGGTGATAAAGAGGGCCACATATATAGCACCTGTCTAGGCAGCTTAGTTAACTGCTCATGCTGCAATGCTCAGTGTAGACACAACACAAATTTATCAAAAGAAGTATGATTCCTTGGTACAGGAATATAATAAGGCCTTGAGTGAGATAAATAAGATGAGAGCCATTGTTTAGGCTAGCTAGTCTATGAGGACAATCTATGTGCCAGCCTCTTCTTCTTTAGACTTGTCTACACAAGTCAGGGAGACATTGGCCTTTAAGGATTGATGAATTAAAAGGTCAACTAAAGAAAGAAAAGGAGTATACAAGGAAGGCAAAACTGGAAACAGTTAAGGTGGAAAATGACATTTTTGAGGATGTGTCGAAACATAGAGTGACCAAATTGGTCAACAGAGCTGATGATGTGTGGGCAGCCTACAAGAGCATCCACAAAGCAAACACAAGGTATTTGCAAGTTCAAGAAGCCTTCAAGAATGAATGGAGAAAATGGAGTACTAGATTAGGTACTTTAAAAGAAATGATCTTCCTAAAATGAAGGAAGATCTTGAGGAACCTATTAATATTCCTGAAGTATTGCAAGCTATTGACCTAGTAAATGAGATAATAACCTTTCATAGAAAGCTAGGTATGCAGCTCCAAAATAAGCTAAAAATATTCAAAGAAATGGAGCAACGTGGTATGCCTAAGATATTGAATCTCAAAGGTGAGTTACAACAATTTGACACAAGGAGGAATGATTTGGGAGAAATGCCCACATCAGCCAAGATCGCATTAACTATGACTGATTACACCATGCTGAATTTGAATGTTGACATGATGGTGGAGATTGAAACAAAAATGGATACTTTTGTTAGAGAGGCCAAAGCCTTAATTGATGCAAGATATATCCAACATAATGCTAATGTATAGAGTTTATTGGATGCGAAATGGCCTACTGAAGATGAGTACATCACCTAGTTGGAAAAGTATACTAACTAAGTCAGTATGGGGATGATAATGAATATGGTAAATAACATATAGGAGAGAAACAATGTGGTAAATAACAGATAGGAGAGAAACAATGCTTAGCCTAAAAACTGTGCAGATTATGCTTTTGATAAAGTATTGCAAAAGATATTGTTCTCTCCTTAACATAAAATGGGTGGTAGGAGTGCTGATGTGGAGAAGTCAGTTTTATATCTTTATTTTCTTTTCATGCTTTTCAAAAAAAAATTGACTGGGTTTGCTCATAGAAACAATTTTTGAGCGGGTGGAAGATATTTTGGAGTTGTTGTAACAAACACATGATGCCTTTTTAAGGTGGGACTAGATCTCTAGCAACGAATGAGGATTAATTTTTTTTCATGTTTGTTCCCATCACCTGAGAGCTCAAATATAATTGAAAAGTGGAATTTTTTATAGTGGTCCAATAGGAAAATGACATGTGTGCTTTCTGGCCCGAGGCTTGTTTTGCTCCTTCATTTCTATAAGAAGGAATTCAATGCTAGAAAGTAGGGGTTCGTTGAATTGTAATTGACACAGTGAATTGTTAGAAGAATATTGAGCATAGTTTGAATTTTGTCTTAACTTTTGAGTCTGTAGTTACGTATGTAATATTTAATAACAAGATAGCAAATAAATAAAAAATGATATCAATTTCATGGCTATTATCTTGCCTTTGTACTTGTTTTATGAGTTATGAATGAAAATAATCAAGGATTTTTTTGTTCATCTCTATTGTTTCCCAATGGATGTTTAATTTCATTCCTTCTTATTAGTTCAATGAATTAATGTAAATGCTTGGATGAAATTGTTAACCCATATGAGTTAGGTGTTAGGATATTTATAAGCAGTAATGGTCATGAACATAATGTGGGAGTGTTGTAATGTAGTGTTTCTTGAAATTATATGTTGCTATTGTTGAGTTGGTATCTAGTTGCATCTAGGTTGAGATTGACTTTGTGTTTAGGACAAGGCACTGGTTTAAGAGAGGTATTCATAATGCAGTTTTTGGGTCAATTCATCAAAAAATCACTCTTTATTTACAAAATTTCAAATGAGTTACCATTGTCTCACGTTGAGTTTCACTATTCTTATGCTCCAATTGTACAGTATTATTAAAATAACTGCCAACTCTTTTGATACACTACATTGTTGAGTGGTTATATGAGAATTATTTGTCGTTTATAATGTATTTAAATATTGGTCATTAGAATTCTTGAGTATACATTGTGGGATTTCCCTCTCGGGTTTCACAAAGCCCAAAGTGAAGGGGTAAAAGTTTTGTAGCTTTTATTTATTCGTTGGTCAATCCCTTTAGATTACTAAATATTGGAAATGGAAAAATCTATAGGTAATTTTGAAGACCAGCTTGGTTCTTAAAAAATAACCAACACCTCTACCCGTTGTTCCCTGGTGGTTGTCAATGATCTATTCACAAGCTCCCATTTTAGCACAGGCATGGAGGATATTGCTTTTGTCGTGCCAATTGCAATTTCTTGAAAGTTTCTACTACATATTCAACAAACCCATTTTGGTCCTATACTTTCCATTAATTCTCCTCTGTCCATGCTAAAAAGCCTCTATTCTCGCATTCTCTTTATCACCATACTCTGCATTCCTTTCCTGCGCAACTTCCTTCGCTCCTCTGCTGCTCATGTTCTATGGTTTTTACCCTTCCTCGCGGTTTACTCTGGTCAGATCTACTCCAGAATATCACACCCTCCTGCACTTTTCTTCCTTCTTTCTCCCTCATTCCCACCTCTAATCAACTGCGCCCCCCCATTCACTTGTCCCTCTATATTTTTTTTTCACGTGGCTTTCTCTGCATTCTCCCATCTCAAACAACGCGTACCTCTTGCATTTCCTATCCCTTTATGTTTATGCTGGAAGACCTTAATATTTTCGAAATCCCCCACTTCTGCATAGGTAGAGAGACGCTAGCAATGGCTGTAAACTCTCCTTCATCCTCACTTTCTTCGTTCCCTTTTCATTCAATTATTTTTTTTATAAGTGTTCCCCTCTTTGCCTCCTAAAACCAAACTTCTTGAGAGGCTAAGGGGGCTTGCAATAATTTTAAAGTCTTCCTTTTTTGTCGTAGCTTGCCATGTAGAAGGCTCTCTGAATGGGACGCCATGCCTCTTAATGGCACGAACGCCCCTTCAATTCACCCACCCCTCTTCCTACATGCTACACCATTCTCATTAATTGTTGTCTGTCTCTAACGTTACTTCTTTGACCACTCATTGCTGATGTCAAAGGGTCCTTTTTTCCGGGGATGTGACAGGTGCATTTGTTATTCCAAATGGCATTACAAACAAATAATATAGCCCATCTTTGGTCTTAAAAATAGTCTTATCCTAATTTTGTGATACCTACATATTAAATGAATTCTAGTAAAATAGTTAGCCTTCCCTAAACATTCCATGAGATCATCCATTCTTGGTAAAGGAAAACGGTACCTAATTATTATTTTGTTGATGGCTCTTGAGTCCATACACATCCTCCATTCACCATTTTTTTTGGTGCTAACATAACTAGAACTAAGCATGGGCTAAAGTTTTATGTAATCAATTCTCTTTCCAATAGCTACTGCACATGCTTTTTCACCTCTTCATTTTTTGTAACTGTCATTCTATAAGAAGCCTTGTTGGGTAAAATTGCCCTTAGAATTAAATCAATATGAAGGCCAATGCTCCCCATAGTTGGTAGTCCTTCTAGTAATTCCTTACACAAAGTTTCATCAAAATCTTTAACCAACCTATTTACCTCTAAAGGAACATCACTTTTATTAGTTGTTACATCTGCTTGTAGCACCTTGGGAACCACTGCAAAACATGGTTTATCCCCCTTAATCTCCTTAAAAATAAAATCCTAGAGGATCATCCGTTAATACTTTCAAATTGAAGATATATTCCTTAATATGAATCTAGGTAATATAATGAGTAGAAAAAAATTTAGATAAATATGTAAATATCTCAAATATATTAATCTCAAATCATCTATCTAGTGCCATGCACATATCCATGCTAGTTTAAATTAATTTATACTTTTTGGTTCTAATTTATAGCTAATATAAAAAATATATTAATATAATTAATGTCTTTAGTTGTTTAATATTATAAGCTGTTTATTATATAAAAAAATTGAGAAAATATTAAATTCCTAAAGCATAACATTTATCCGGACATGGGGCCTAGTTCAATTGGCTAAACATCAAGAGGGGATGAGGTCTAGTCTCCCCCTATCCCCATGGCATCGAAGGGCGTGTCACGTCAGCGTCACTATTCATGTGAAAAAAGTTTACTAGGGACACTACAGTTTATAGTGGGGGCTAACCAATTCTTGTAGTCTGAAAAAAAAAAAAAGGGTAACATTTAGCAAGGATGACACACACAAATAATAATAATTATTAATGTGGTTAGCCATTTTAACACTAACAACAAGAGAAGGAATGCAAAATAATGTAATGTCATGAACATGTTAAAAAAACTTACCTTTTTAGATAAATTGGACAGTCTTTTAGTATTACACATCAAAATAGTAATATTTAATATTAAACATAATGTCTTAAAAAATAATTCTAAATTAATATTTATACACATCTCTTAAATAGATATTTATGATATCTATACTAATTTATTCATTACATATTAATATTTTTTATTTATTGTAGGCCTTCTTTTGCATGGGTACCGTACAAGCGGAAGCATCATTTCTGTCTAATTGCTTTGTATATTTTGACCTTCACACATCGATGGATTTAAGAAATGTTGTTCGAATACGAATTTTAAAAGCTGCCGGCGAAATTTCGAGAGCGACTCCGCATTGACTTGGGTTTTAAATTTGAAATCACATCCCAAATATGGCCCACCCATGTATGAAAAGACAAAGGAAACGAGCAAAACAAAATGCCTCGGATTCTTCGAGGAGATCAATTGTCTCTTAAATTCAATAAAGCAGTCTCCAAAATGCTCGCAATCGGAATGGCATACCCATTAATTTTTTTGATCAGTAGAACTCTGAGGATTGATAGATTTCATAGCTTCATCAATGGCAATATCTTCACCCTTTCAGGTAGGTCACTTGGAAGTTTGTTTATAATGGTTATAAATTTGCGTGACTTAAAGCTTTTCCATAATTAGTTTTTGTTCATAAAGAGAGAGATTTCAATATTGATTACTGTATCATGCTTCCGTGATTCTTTTCACAGTTTTCAAAAGTCGGGGGCTGTATATAATATAAACCCAAAAAGCTGTTTTCCGTTTTCTTCTGCTCTTGTTGTCTTATTTACTTTTCGCAGACGGTCATTTGCTTTGATGTAGGATGAAAAGCCTTGTCAGGATTGTTTTTACAGTTCACACAATAGCATAATCCAGCCTTGTATCTGTTTGGGTCCACTTTTTAGTAGTAATAAGAATTCTAATTTTTTTGGGGATTGGTAAAACTCTCTTGAAAATAAACGAGCAGAACAGTCGTATAAATTTCAAGAAAAAACATAATTACAGGGTACACTGTTTCTAAGTTTCTTCTCAAAGATGTGATTTATTGGTAGATCAGTTTTACAAAATTTTGGTTTAAGTAGTCTATTCTAAGCTTTAATTTGTTTAGATGGCTCATTTTAAAATCACATTAATTGACAGATCTTATTGAAAAAGCTATTGCGATTTTAGATGAGTTATCTGAACAAGTTAAAACTTAGAGTGATGTTTAAGCTTCCTTTTAACTACAGATCTCCACCATATAGTTTGTAGTTTGCCATTTGTAATATGCATAAATTAAAAAACATAGATCTGCCAATTTCACAATGTACACATTCTTAAAAATAAAATTGTATTATTTATTTTTAAGAAAATGAGATAATTTGTATAGATCCAAATCCATAGATCAAAAGTTTATTATATTTTGATGAAGAGATAACAACATTTCAGAAGAGAGGCCACCTAGTTCGGCAGATTAAAGTCTTTAAATATTGGTGATACTATTCTATTATGGGATTAAATTGGGAAAAAATAAAAACATTTATGTACATTTATGATGTCTAATGCACTTAATTTTGTATTCCTTTGTTCTTTTCTAATTTTTGTTTATAAAATTGTCTTCAAGTTTTAATTTCATTTCTAAATTTCTTTAAAATTTTGATATTTATATGTGTTATTTCAATTATCTTTTACTTTACTGTATGGACTATAAATTGTTGGCAATTAAGCACACCCAGATCCGTGGGACTGACCACAAAAGATCCGAAAGTTCAGTGGTAGAACAGTCCAATAGTAGATGAATAATCCGAGATTTGAATCCTACCTGATCCATTAACATAAAAGTAAACCTATATCATGCGGCATTAAATAATTATTCCCTAACCCTGTGCCCCCGTTATTTTTTTTTTTTAATGATCCCTTTGTCACTTCTTATCTTATGGATCATATTCTTGCAGTTCTGTAATCTCTATTTGAATGTGAACTGATACAATGTTTTGGACAACACTATAGACATGCAATCAAGTAACCGGTCTTGTACTGTTGCCTTGCAATGATCATCGATTAAAACAAGGGCTATAGATACCAAGAGGAGAATATTTATCAACTACATGCTAGGACCGTTTTAAAATCAAATGAAAGAGCCAACAAAGGGGGCTTAGACTGACCAATCACCCAGTCTAGCAACTTTCTCACCTTCATGGCAATCCACTAGAAGGAGATGTTGGTATTAACCCAAGGGATTTGAGAAATCGAATCTTTGCCTTCAGGGCACTTTTTCTAAGCTAACAACCAGTAGACACTTTTTTCTAAGCAATCATACTGTGTAGGGATATTGGGTATTGAAGGCAATGTGGTACAGAAGCAAGAATAAACATAACTTTGTGTTTGATATTCGGATATTTTACAGTATATGTTCATATGAATTATTTAGTAGGCTTTAACATAAAATCTCTTAATTAAAATAGATTTATATATTACTTATAACATTCATTTGAGTTTGACACCATGTATAATATTTGTTTGTTGATGCAGAAGATGGCTTTGAACAAAGTAAGCATAACAGTGTTAGTTGATCTACTTTTGTTAATGGGAAATGTTGGGGTAATGGCAGAACCAAGATGCAATCCTGGACAATGCGAACCTGGACGTTGCTGCAGCTTCTACCACTGGTGTGGCGATAGTGCAGCTTACTGTTCCATGAGCAGCTGCGTTGCTCAGTGCTGGTCTCATGCGAATCCAGATACTAATTATTATATGATTAAGACAAACCTCACCTCAGCCCATACTAATTATTCTACCATTAAGACAAACCTCACCTCATCCCATACTAATTATTCTACCATTAAGACAAACCTCACTTCAGCCCATACTAATTATTCTATCATTAAGACAAACCTCACCTCAGCCCATACTAATTATTCTACCATTAAGACAAACCTCACCTCAGCCCAGGTGATGGCAGACCCAAGATGCAATCCTGGACGATGCGAGCCTGGACGTTGCTGCAGCGTCTACAGCTGGTGTGGGGATACTTCAGATTACTGTGCCATGGGCAACTGCGTTGCTCAGTGCTGGCCTAGTGCCAATCCACATACTATTTATTCTATCATTGAGACCAACCTCACCTCAGCCCAACTGAATAATACTTTATAATCTGTATCACCGTTCATAATCTATAGCACATAAACACTAGGTATGCTAAATAAGTACTGTATCACTGCTTTCCTTTGTTTGGTGAAGTTCTGTTTGGATCTATAATGTGTGTTAGATACAGATAATACTATGCACTTGAATACATAGTCTTTTTGTTGCTTTTTGTCAAGGATGTTTCAAGGGCATGAAAGCTTTTTTATTGTGGACACCAATATCATCTTCCAGTTTCGTGGATAAAATTCTCATTAATTGTATCATACAATGATGCATGTATACCCAATATAAATGCATTTTTAATTATATCTTTTAAAATATATAAAACGAATTTATCTATAAATTTTGAAAAAATAATAATTTGGTGATTCATATTTGGACATTTTAAGTTATAATTAGAAATATGATAGGTGTGTCTGGTTTCATTCAATTAATAATTTTTATTTTTATTTTACATTGGATTAATAATTTTAGAATGTATTTTAATATATAATAATATTTTTAAAAAAATTGATGATAATTATTAATATATAATAATTATAATGGCTAAATATTTACGTGTCTTAGAGTTTTTCTATAAGTATGTGTTCATAAAGATTTCAATATGGATTACTGTATCATGCTTCCGTGATTCTTTTCACAGTTTTTAAAAGTTGGGGGCTGTCTATAATATAAACCCAAAAAGCTATTTTCCGTTTTCTTCTGCTCTTGTTGTCTTATTTGCTTTTCGCAGACGGTCATTTGCTTTGATGTATGATGAAAAGCCTTGTCAGGATTGTTTTTACAGTTCACACAATAGCATAATCCAGCCTTGTATCTGTTTGGGTTCACTTTTTAGTAGTAATAAGAATTCTAATTTTTTTTGGGATTGGTAAAACTCTTTTGAAAATAAACGAACAGAACAGTCGTATAAATTTCAAGAAAAACATAATTACAGGGTACACTGTTTCTAGGTTTCTTCTCAATGATGTGATTTATTGGTAGATCAGTTTTACAAAATTTTGGTTTAAGTAGTATATTCTAAGCTTTAATTTGTTTAGATGGTTCATTTTAAAATCACAGTATAATTGATGGATCTGTTTGGAAAAGCTATTGTGATTTTAGATGAGTTATCTAAACAAGTTAAAACTTAGAGTGAGATGTTTAAGCTTGCTTTTAACTACAGATCTCTACCATATAGTTTGTAGTATGACTTTGTAGTATGCATAAATTTAAAAAACATAGATCTACCAATTTCAAAATGTACACATTCTTAAAAATAAAATTGTATTATTTATTTTTAAGAAAATGAGTCAAGATCGGAATAGATCTTCGCCTTTTCCTCTTTCCTAAACCCCATCGGTGGATCCATCCTTTCCCTCCACAAACTTCCTATCCAAGCGGGTATCAGCAAAAGGGATTTTGGCCCGAAGTATATCGTCATATTAAAGTCATAATAGCTTGGTAAGGCACAATAATTGCTGCAAACAACATTATTATGGCATTGACAAGTAATATTCATTAATCCACAGATTGTCTTAGATTGTATGGAAGAACTTAATATACTGACATACATATATTCATTGATTATCAGACGTATCAATTAGTCTCTTTTTACATTCACATTTCATATTGTGGTAAATCAAATCCACAGAATGTTCATAAACAATTATAGATATTGTTCTAATCTGTTGCAAACTAGTTACTACGTAGTATCCCTCTGTAGAAGAATTCGTATTTTTCCAGAATATACATATTGACCAATCGATGAGGTTACTTACCTCTGTATGGCGTACTTAGGCTGACTTTCTTCAAACGTGTCTCCTACTATCTATCCAGATTCTTCTTTAGATGTGATTATTGATTTCTGTATGCTCTGTCTTGAGTGCTCATTTAAAGTCCTGTAGGGACGTGTCCCTTCCTGATTGTTGGCCGATCGGTGGAGTCACCACCTTCCCTTCGAGAGACGTGTCTCTTAACACAACCGATCATGACCGATTTTCCCAGGGCGGGGTATGCTTTCTAACTTAAATTAAGTTTGTTAATTCATTATGTATATAGCTTACAAAATTATTCTTTAAAGATAAAAAATATTTCAATCTTTCATTATTTAATTATAGCCAAGAAATAGATTGTATTATGTGGGTATAAATTAAGAACAATTTTTCCTAATTACATAATCATAATTTCAGGGTTATGACAGTATGCCCCTCTGAATTTGCTTGTCCTCAAGCAAAATTCAAACTCACATGCTTTAAGATCTCTTCACTTTCCCATGTAGAATCTTCCTCAGGTAATCCTTTCCATTTAATCAGGTATTAAGGAATAATTTTATTCCTCAACTTTTTCTCTCACATATTTAGGATAGTTTTGGGTTCTAAAATGAGTCTACCCTCATCATCAAGGGGTGGTAATTTTGTGCATGGAGTAACTTGTTGCCCAAGAACCTTTTTAAGTCTAGACATATGAAAGATATTGTGAATCCTGCTATTGCTAGGCAAGTCCAATTCATATGCTACTTCACCTATTTTCCTTAGGACCTTATAAGGACCATAAAATTGAGGCTTTAATTTCTCTGCACTGCTTACTTTAATTGAATATTGCTTGTAGGGTTGGAGTCTCAGAAAAAAAATCTCCAACTTCAAATGTTCTTTCGACCTGGTTCTGCTTTGCATAAATTTTTATTTTATCTTGAGCATGATGAAGATTATCTTTGAGAGCTTTCATTATATCCATGCTTTGTTGTATGAAATCCTTGGCACCTGGCACTCTACAATCCTAAATGACTAAGCTTCCAAAGGTAGTTGCTTCATACCCATAGAGAGCCTTGAATGGGCTCATTTTAATGGATATGTGGTATGTAGTGTTGTAACAATATTTTCCGAAGTACAACCATTTGACCCAAGAGTTTCGTTGAGTTGTGACATAATTCCTCAAGTATCCTTCTGCACCACAGAAAAATGGTCCCTTGTCATTTTCATGGTATTTTAGGTCTTTCTTCATGATGCTTGGTCCATTTTGCTTTGATTTAATGTTGCAATGTGGCTTGAACATTCACATTCAAGTCCTTAAAATTTAAAATATGGCATCTTGTGAAGGTGTTGTGAAGTGTTGTAAAACATTCCTACACTTTTCTAGAATCTATTTATTACAATTCACCTAAAAATCACCTTTTCATCACTTATTGAGTCCTATTTTGAAGTGTTGTTAATGTCTTGTAACAAGATTTCATACTTTTCTAGGCATAATTTCACTATTTACACCTTTCTTATGCTTTATTTGACCTCTTTATGCCCTCATAAGGCTTAATTAAGTGTGTTTTAGAATGTAAACCCGACAAACAACATTAAATATGACTTAATTCCCAACACCCTCATTCAAGTCCAAGGTGGGACCCATTTGCCATGGGTGGCGAATGAGTCCCTCTTGGCTCAAAATTCAAAATATTTTAAATTTTCTTTTGGAATTTTATTTAAAATCACCTTAAATTCCTATCTCCCGACAATTTAATTGTTGGGATGGCTCGAGACTGTGTTTTTGAGAGTCGAGCTAGGGCATCCGCACCCTAGCTCGTGGTGGTTTTTTGCTGACTCTGCACTGTCTGGGGGGTGTCTTCTTCTGTGGCTGGGGGTTTGTTTTCTTTTTTAGTCTGATTTGTGTCCTATGGCACGTGGATTACTTCAAGTTCGTTTCTTCTTTCTAGAAGGGTTTCCTTTGCATCTGGTGTTGGGCGTCCGTCTTGGTGGTTGGATTTGCTGTGGTCCAAGTGAGGGGTGGTGGTAAACGGTGAGGGTGTGGGGTTGTTTGGTTGTGCGTTGGGGGTGAGTGGGCTGTTCTCATTGCGCTTGGTTTGTTTCTTCTTTCTAGTGCGTGGGTGGGAAGGGTTTGTGGTGCGGGTGCTAGTGTGGAGCAAGGAGGAAGGGCGTGGGGAGGATTCCCCCACCCATTGTTCTTCAAGGATTGTGCTTATTTCCTTAGCGCATGATGGCATTCTCGAAGGGTGAGACGTCTGAGGGGTGCCCTAACTTGGACTTTCGGGTAGCAATAGGCTCAAAATTTTCAAGTCAAGGGATGAAGACCTTTGATAACAACCTGTTTGCTCTGAATCCTGGGATTGCTGATACGAGGTTGTCTAATGGTGCTCGAATCATGAAGATTAACGACTGGCTTGAGAGGTGCAAGGAGAGGCCAAAACTGGTTGTTCCATTTGAAATGATTGTTGAAGATGTTGAGTATAATCAAATCACTCCTTATATTGTAAGTTTTTGGGGATGAGGGTTTCCTTGCAATTTTTGGAGGTTTGGGCTCGGAGGACATGGGAGCCGGAGGGGGAAATGGAAATAATGTTGTTGGAAAACAATTATTTCATGGTTACTTTTAATTACGTTGCTGATCACAATAGGGTATTTGAGGGGGGCCCTTATTTTCATAATAAGGTAGGGTTGTTTATCAAGCCATGGCTTGCAGGTTTTAACCCCACCAAGGAGCTTCCAAATTGTGTCCTAATGTGGGTTCCTCTACCGAGGTTCCCAGTGGAATGTTGTTGAGAGGATGTGCTACACCTTTTGGCCTCGGTGCTTGGAAAACCAGTTGGGACTTCATCGCAAACTTTGGGTAAAAAGGTAATAACTTTTGCACACATTTGTGTTGAGATTGATCTAAGTAGGACTTTGCCTGATGCAATAGATATGTGGGCGGGCTCTTATTCTTGGGTACAACATTTGGACTATGAAACTTTTCCTTTTCGTTGTCAGCTTTGTCGAGAATATGGCCATTTGTAGCGAAGATGTCCAAGGTATAAGCCTATGGGGTCCCAGCCTTTACAACCTGCTAGCAATCTTCCTGAAACAGATAAGGGGGAGAGCATTTCTCCTGATGAGGTAGGTGTGTCTAATGGTTTTTCTTCGATCAAGGCTCAAAATCGAAATAGGGGTCAAAAGAGGCCTTTTAAAGAAAGACAAGATGAAGGTACCTTTAACATATTTGAGGTTTTGGATGAGCTCAGCAAACAAGAGGTGAACCCGGGTTTGATCAACCTAGATCAAGGGCTTGAGGGCTCAGCTTAGGAGGATCTTGTTCTTGATTCTTCTTTGAAACCACAAAAGGATGATTGTCTGCACATGGAAGTTGATCAGTAGATGGTGGTTTCAGAGGTGCAGGAACCCTTGTCCATTGTTACAATAGTAGGGGAGGATTCTTCTCTTCCTAGGAGGAACACTAGTTTAGACCCGGCTAAGAAGACCAAGTCTCCCCCCAGATTGGGCATCATCCAGAAGGATATTAAGAAGGGTGGGGTAGAGAAATTTGCTAAACGTGGCAGAAAAAAGAATGTGGAAAAGATTAAACTGGTAGGTGAGAATTTGGTGGAGTCAGGGTAAATAAAGACTCTGGATTCTCTTTTTTCAAGCCCCTTGAAATGATTGTTCTGTCATGGAATGTGCGGGGCTTGAACATCGGCCCTAGACAAAAAGTGGTTCATGATTTAGTTAGAAGGCAAGGTCCTGATGTCTTCCTTTTGCAGGAGACTAAGTTATCTGTTGAGAATATGCAAGGCTTGGCACCTAAGTCGTGGAGGAGTGAGGAGTGTTAGAGCATTGGAGCTCATGGAGCTTCTGGGGGTCTGGCATGTTTATGGAATCCATGAAGAATCCAACCTCTTTGGTGGATTTCTTCTAAATCTTCTATGTGTATGATTGCTACTAGTTTTGACACAAGGGAAGTCATTCTATTTTCTAATATTTATGCTCCTATGAATTTTCAGGGTAAACAAGGTCTGTGGTCCCATATCAGGCTTATCTGTAGCATGCACCTTTTCATCCATGGATTTTGGCTGGAGATTTCAATGCTATTTGTGAGTTGGCTGAGAAGCAAGGTGGTACTGGAAGGTTGGAGCCCTCTACACTACTGCTTCAAGACAATATCAATTCCTTGAATCTTGTTGATATCAAACTCAACAATGGTCAGTTCACCTGGAACAATCATCGGGTTGGTGATTTCTGCATTGCAGAAAGATTAGATTAGTTTCTGGTTACCTATTACTGGGTTAGAGGGATGTGGTCATCTTGCTTTGAGATCTTGGATTGGAGAGGATCAGACCACTGGCCTATTAAGTTTGATACTAAGTCAACTCGTGTGCCTCGTATGCCCTCTTTTAGGTTCCCACTCATGTGGTTGCACGATCCTTCTTTGAATCCCTTTATGACTGACTCGTGGAAGAAAGGTAGACTAGCTTATGGTACGATAATGTATTCCTTTGCTAAGCTGCTTCAATATGTTAAATATGAGCTCAAACGGTGGAATCGTCAGTACTGTGGGAATGTCTTCCATGCAAAGGCGATGACTCAGGCAGATTTGGATGGTATCACAAGGAGGTTAAGGGAGGATGGGTTGATGACTGAGTTGCTTTAGGACGAGGCTCAGGCTGTGAAAACTCTTGAAGAATGGGAATTGCAAGATGAAATGTATTGGAAATAGAAGGGTTGCATTGAGTGGCTTCAGGAACGGGATAAAAATACAACTTTCTTCTTCAATTCAGTGAAAGCTAGGAGACATGGTAATTCTATCTCTGGTCTAGTGAATGACAGGGGAGACGATCTTTCCTCCCTGAAAATCTCAAGGGAGGCAGTGCAGTATTTTGAATCTATTTTTAGGGAGGACTCGCAAGGGGGGTCTCCTGAGGAAGTGTAGATTCTTTCTTGTATCCCCTCTCTCATGTCTAGAGATTTGAGTCGACAACTCATGAGTGATATATTGCTTGAAGAGCTTGAAGGGATTGTTTTCAATATGAAGAAAGGGAAGGCGCCTAGTCCAGATGGCTTCCCGATTGAGTTTTTTCAAGAATTCTGGGATATCATCAAACTTGACCTCCTGGCAGTGGTTCAAGAATCTCAACAAAATAAGTAGATGCTAAGGGCTCTAAATGCTACATTTCTGGCTCTTATTCCCAAGAGTGAGGGGGCAGATAGGTTAAGCCAATTTCAACCCATTTCCTTATGCAATGTAATTTATAAAATTATTTCTAAGCTTATTGCTGACAGGTTGAAAAAGGGGCTTGACGAGTTGATCTCTGAGGAACAAAGTGGTTTTGTAGCTGGTAGGAAAATTCTAGATGGGATTGTTATTGCAACTGAGGTCATCCATTCTATGGCCAGCTCTAAAGAAAAAGTGATGTTTATCAAACTAGACATGGCTAAGGCATATGACAGAGTTAGGTGGTCCTTCCTTCAGAGGGTTCTTGGTGCTTTTTGTTTTGTTGAAGAATGGATTCAATGGGTTTTGAGTTGTGTTACTTCAGTCTCTTTCTTTGTGCTTATCAATGGGAGTCACTCTGAGTTATTTGGTGCTTCTAGGGGCCTTCGTCAGAGAGACCCTCTTTCCCCTTACTTGTTTATCCTTTTGGCTGAAGGTTTGGGGAGATGGATTAAACAAAGTGTGGAGTCTGGTCTCATTCAGGGTTGGAGGTGGGGTGGTACCTTACCTTCGCAAACTCACTTACAATTTATGGATGATACTGCTTTGATGGGGATGGCTACAATGTGAGAGGCTTCTAATTTACGAAGAGTGTTGGATGTTTACCTGGTTTCCTCTGGTCAACAGATTAATGAGGCAAAGTCTTCCATTTTCTTCTTCAACACTCTAGGCCCCATTCAGTAGAGGATTTCCCAAACTTTGAGATTTTAGATTGGGACTCTCCCTTTAACTTACCTTGGCATTTCCATCTCGGTGAGTAGACTGCTTAGGGGGTCTTGGTAGATTATTTTGGATAAATTTTGGGAAAAAGTTAATCACTAGACTCATCGATGGTTATTCTTTGTTGGTCATGTCTAGTTGATTAAGTCAGTGGTGGAGGCCCTGCCCATTTATAGATGCATGCTCCAAGTTGCCCCTATGGGCTTTCTTAAGGACCTAAATTCTATGGCAAGACAATTTTGATGGGTTGGTTGCTTGGAGTCCTCCAAGTGGAGTCTGGTTAGAATGGAGGTTGTTTGTAGTCTAAAACAATATGGTGGACTTGGTTTGAGGCAGTCAACTTTGACTGGGGAGGCTTTGGTTACAAAACTTTATTGGTGGTGGTGTAATGAGCAGGATAAGAGTTGGGCCAAGGTTCTTTCTCAGAAGTATCTCTCAGGGATCCCTCAACCCGATATTTCTAGGTACCCCCTTGTGGGGAAGGGCTCTGTGATATGGGGCACCCTCAAAAAAGGGGTTGTGCTTATTAAGGAAGGATTATTTTGGATCTACAAGAAGGGGACTGAGGTCTAGTTCTGGTTTGATTCTTGGAATGGTTTTCCTCCGATCACCTCTTAGTTTCCCAACTTGTTAAATCTTTTTCAGAGATTTCTTGAGGCTGGTTGGTCGCAGGTGAGTGATTTTAAGTCATTTTCCTCCTGTGGTCAGATGGAGATGGCCAAATGGAAGTCCCTGGATGAGTGGTTGGATTTTGGTTTGCAGGAGGATTGTGTTGTGTTGCAAAGTATCCTCTCGAGTTGAAGATGTAGCTCTCTCTGAGATGATGACATGCTTGCCTAGTCCCCCAATCCTAAGGGGACCTATACTATAGCCTCTGGTTATAGTGTGTTATTGTCTCATAGGTTGGCTAGGCCTGAAATTCAGTGGTGGAAGAAGGTCTGGGACAAGCTTTCCTAGGCAAAATGTAATTTTTTTGTTTGGATGTTGGCCTGGAATAAGTGTTTTACTTGGGATAACATTTGGAAGAGAGGTTTCCAGGGTCCTTTTGTTTGTGTTATGTGTGGGGCTAATGAGGAGGACTCTACTCACTTATTTTTTCATTGCTCTTTTGCCCTCTAGCTTTGACTTTTATGGCGAGGTGTTTGGAAAATTCCTTGTGTTCATGCTTCCTCCTTGATTAAATTTTGGCAGGGGATGGGTCGGCCCCCTTCTGTGGCCTCCTTTTTGCAGAAGGTGTGGTTTGTGGGGCCTATATTCTTATTGTGGTAGATTTAGTTAGAACGCAATCAAAGGATATTTTGTGGAGAATAGAGGCTGGTGCAACAAATTTGGCAGAGATTATTGGGCATGGTTCAAGAAATAGTGGAAGCTAGGTGTGAAGTGGAATTCCCTTTGGTGAAAAGGGATATAGAGTTGGTGGAGAGGTTGGGGATTTAGGGGTCATCATTGGATATGGCAAGGGTTAAGAGAGGATGACGAGAGAAGCAAAAAATTGATAGGGATGGCAAATGGAAACTTCCTCCACACGATGTTTTGAAGATCAATACTGATGGATCTTCAAGGGGCAATCTGGGACCGGCTGGTATTGGGGGGATTGGTAGGGATTTTTTGGGCTTGATGATCTTCCTCTTTTTGATCTATGAAGGGACACAAACCATCAACTTGGTGGAAGGGTTGGCTATTCTTGATGCTCTCGAGAGAGCTCATGCTTTTGGGTGGAGAAGGATTGTTTGTGAATCTGATTCCTAGATATTGATCAATTTTCTTATCAAGTGGAAAGTGGTAGATGTCAGTTGGTAGTTGGCTAGGGTTGTGCAACAAATTTTGCGGGTTAGTTCTTTGATGGAAATAGTGAATTTTTTCCATATTCCAAGGGAGTGGAATAGGGTAGCTGATTGTTTGGCGAAATGGGCCTTTGAGCATGTTGAGAGATGGAGAATTGAGGAGTGGGAGTTTGTTCCTTAGGAGCTTCGTCTTGATTTAATGACTATTCTTGCTAAAGATAGGGCTGGGAATGGTGACAGATGATGGTGTTGGTTGTTTTATCTTAGTTTGGTTCGTTTCTCTTTTTTTTCCTTGGGACCTCAGTCCTTGGCTTCCTTTGTAATGTTGCTTTCTGATCTTGAATAAATTTTTTACCCCTTTTTATTAAAAATTATTTAAAATCACCTTATGTCAGCCTGTGATGAGGTATCATCAGGTTACTAAGGCACAAGTATGTATAAATAATTTTTCTTCTTCTCATTCTAACCCCCATTCATCAAGTTCACTTATTCACACATTCATTCAAGTATTCAAGTACTTTGCATCATTGAATCAAGCATTAATAAAGTACTTTGGAGTAGCCATTGTTGTATCTTCATATTTTCTTCAATAAGGGTTTAGTAAGTTGATAGCATTTACATGTTGTTTGTTTATCATTCTCTTCCATTACATTTCCTCATTAAGGGTTTTGTTCTCAAAGTGGGATTTTACTAAGGAAAATACTTAACCATTTTTCCCCTTTACATGTGTGTTTGTAGACTTGTGTATGTAGATTTGACAAGTTATTAGGTGTTGAAAAGAGGACAAGAAGTCAATAAAGTGTTTCAAGTCAACAACAACCTATTTCAAGCTTGGAGAAGACATTATGTCTGTTTTCTGTAGAATTAACTTCGTCAACTTGACAAGAAGTCAACCTTAGATCTGGTGCTACAAGATTGGTTTCTGATTTCTCATAATTTTGGGAGTGGACTGATTCACCATCAGTGTTGAATGAGTCCCACTTAAAGGCTCTGAATCTAGATTTTTTCATATTCTAGATCTCGACACTCAGAAACTAGCTTTCAACAATTTTCATCAAAAGTAGGATTGATTCACCATCAATGGCGAATGAGTCCCATTGGTGATTTTTAGTGATCTCTGTTAGCATTTAAAATATTCCAGAATCTTGATCAGACCTCTAGGTGCACTCTGAATCAATCTTCTTCTTCTATGTTTTGCATTTGTTCATACTTAGTTCATGTTTGCATATCACATTACGTTTTCCAACATTGCATAATTCTTATGTTTTGTGCTCATAATATCTTAATTTCATAGTTTAATTACACTTAGATCATTCCATTTAGTCAAAATAACATCATACATTGCATAATTTGAGTGAACTAGCTAGACTTTTGAGTGGGGTTTATCTCTCTCCGTCAACTCATCAAGAAAACAACCTTAGATTTGGTGCTACAGGATTGGTCCCTGATTTCATAGAATTTTAGGAGTGGATTGATTCACCATCAGTGGTGAATAAGTCCCACGTTAAGGCTGGAAATCTAGATTTAATTAGATTCTGGATCCCGACACTCAAAAACCTGTTCTCAAAAGTTTTCATATGAAGTAGGACTGATTCACCATCAATGGCGAATGAGTCCCACTGGTGATTTTTAGTAATCTCTAACAGAATTCAGAACACTCTAGATTCTCCATTCTCTACTCAGATGCACTCTGATTCAACCTTCTTCTTTTCTGTTTTGCATTTGTTCATACTTTAGTTCATGTTTGCATATCACATTTTGTTTCCCAACATTGTATATTTATTAGGTCTTTCATTCATAATCAATCAAATAGTTCATTTAATTGTACTTAGATAATTCCATTTAGCCTTAATCACATCATATACATCTTAATTTTAGTGAACCACCTAGACTTTTGAGTGGGGTTTATCTCTCTCCTTTTAGGTGAAACATCCTAAGAGTGCAAGAGTTGTCCATAAATCCTACCCAAAAATCTATTTTTATTTTGGTGAACCTACATATTGAGTACTTTATATTTCTGATTTCCATTGTATATTGCATTATAGACTTCATTTACATCAACATTCAATTAGGGTATTGTCTTTTTTTGCATCCTAGGGTTTCTCATATTGCATTAGTGAAAGACTCATTTAGACGTCATTTTTGCATACAATATCATTGAAAATTTTGAAAAACTGCATTTGCATCCTTCATTGGCATCTAAAAAGCATTTAAATCACTTTAAATTTTCTAAAAAACACAAAAAATCTCATAGTTGTACTCATTCACCACCCTGGATGAATCAATCCACCTGCTTATTTTAGACTACATTTCCAAGCATCTTTCTGGGCATTTACTACATTTCTATTATCTATTGTTATTTCTCTATTTTAGTTTGCAAAATTCATGTTATTTGCATTTTTCACTTCTAGATTACTTTGCATTTACATTCACCCCATCTTTTGTGGTACTTGTATGAGTGTTTGGTGCCCCATTGATAATACTTTAGTGAGAAAAAATTCTAAACTCATGGCTTCCGACGATAGCACTTTCGTTGTGGACCTTGGGATCTCAAGAGCTCCTACTCCTAGTATGGAAAATGGTGCATTAGACATGGAAAATAACACTACTATGCCTTCACCTTTCCATCCAATGAATTTTGACAGACAACACAATTCCATTCCACAAGAAAAAGTAATTAGTATTCATGAGAATTTTGCACATTTACAACAAGATTTATCCCTTGAAAACATTTCCTCAACTGCCATACCTGTGATAGAAAACCTTCATCATTTGATTGAAAGTGATAATGGTTTGCACGTAATGAAGAGAATATCTAAGATATACAATAAACATGTTCCTTCTACTTCCCAGTTGATGAACATTGTTGTAAGCCAAGGAGGACCTCACAATCCTCCTCCCTCAACCATCACATCCATACCAACTTATACCATTCCTCAAGTTACAACAACTAAGTAATAGGTTAGTCATGTGGCTCCTTCTTTCACAATTCCTACTGGCATTCCTACTTCTTTTGTGGCATCACATATTCCTTCTTCCACCTTCACCCCTCTTAGTATTCCCTTCACTTCCCCTAAGATTACATATAAAAATTTTCCCTTCCACCTCATACCACTTACACCAATCCCATCATTACACAACTCTTTAACACTGTTTCATCCATGCAACAACAAATTTCCACCATTAGCCAAAGTCAAAATGCTCCACCTACATATCATGTTCATAGTAGTCCATTATCCTTAGAAATATTATGCACATCGATGCCAAAAAGAATTGAAATTCCTAGCTTTCAGAAATATAGAGGTAAAGGAGACCCTACTAATCATGTCAATGCTTATACAGCCTTGTGTAGTGACTTTTTCCTTGATGATAAGCTGTTAGCCAAAATTTTTCCTCGGCCCTTGAAAGACACTGTATTAGAGTGGTTTTCAAACCTACCTAATCATTCCATCCAATCGTTCAATGAACTTGTGGATGCCTTCATAGGTCATTTTCAAGTCCATATGAGCCCTAAAAAGACAATGGTTGATTTAATGCACTATAGACAAAATGTCAATGAAAAAGTAACTAACTTCATTTTGCATTATCAATCGTTATATGCTCAAGTTGATGTCAAAATTCCTGATTCACATGTACAAAATATGTTTATCAAAAATTTGTAGACCCATCTCCAAGATAAGTTAACCATGATGAAATTTCCTTCATTTATGCATTTATGCACAACCCTTTCTGAATATCTTAACTTGGTTTCAAGTCATGATTCAAAGTCCACTTCTAACTAAGCTAAGAAATTTGAGCAAAACAATCAAAACAACACACAAAACTTTAGAAAACCAAATAGAGGCCTTTTGCAGTTCAATCCGCCTTCTCTGCAACCAGCCCAACCTATTTAGAGTCAAGTGGCAGCTATTAAAGCAGTGCTGCCCTATACCTATAGGGACCCAAATAGACAATTTACTCCCTTGCCTAATACCCTCCATAATACAATGAACCAATTAATCCAAGAACAAATGATCAGTTTGCCTATCGTTAAACCACTTGATACCACCAAACCTTTACCACCCACCTTTAAACATAATGCTTATTGTCATTTTCATTGCCAAAATGGACATGACACCAAACAATGTAAGCATCTCAAACACTTAGTTAAAGACCTCATTGATTCTAGTTGTTTGTCCATCGTGGGTGTTAATGATCAAGGCAATAAGTCTGTTGCATCCCCCAACCAGAATTTACAAATCTTTACCAACCCCATGCCTAATCATAATGTTTTATTTGTCAAGGCTAGTGAACCTTCAAACCCTCAAGTCATGAACATTGATACAAATAATGAACAACATGATATTATAACTCCAAATGTTACCCAAGTTACTCCTATGGATGAACTTGTGGGTGCGATAGACGTTACCCCTCATAAGGGCCCAACCAATAAAACTCTTGATATCACTTTTTCTTCCAAAGATATACTTAAAAAGCTTCTTGATGGTCCTCTTTACATAGATGACTGAATCTATGATAAGCCCACCAATGGAATATTAATGGATCCCACCTATGGCGAGAATGTGATCACAAAAGAGTTTTTATTATTACATGAATTGTACCAAGATGATTATAACATGCCAACTACATGGAATAAGACACATACTAGTTTTGCATGCCCTACGATCGGATCGATTGTACTCCCCTTACAAATAGTACCTAAAACTCTAGATGTAACATTTTCTATTATTCGACAATCAGATCAATTTTGTCTATGGATGGGTCATCCTTGGATCTGCTCGATGAAAGCGGTCCCCTCAATTGTTCACAAATGATTGAATTTTCCACATGAAAATGAAATATTTACCATACACCATAGTGGCTTTAACCCGTTATCCTCCAAAGGTAATTTTTCTTTAGAAGTCTTCTGGTCTGAACCTATGGAATCCATCACCCCTCGAAAGGACTTCTTTTTCATTATCTATCATAATTTCAAAGCCAAATGCATAGCCAAATTGTCTCTTCGTAACATGTCCCTGTCTGCTTCGACTCCTATTCTAGATGAAACCACGCTTCAGCCTAAGTCTGACATTGAACAAACAATACAACCTCATGAACACCCTATTGGATGTTGTGGTTGTGTTATTGATATGTGGTTGTCATTGATGTCAACACTATTAGCATTATTGTATTGAAGG
Source organism: Sequoia sempervirens (assembly GCA_007258455.2). Classification (NCBI taxonomy): domain Eukaryota; kingdom Viridiplantae; phylum Streptophyta; class Pinopsida; order Cupressales; family Cupressaceae; genus Sequoia; species Sequoia sempervirens. Next base: position 220,726,407 of record VDFB02086081.1, read on the forward strand.
TTGTATATGTCAAGGATATTGAGAAAATTGTTAAAGGAAGAGTTCCAGGTTGCTAGGGGAACTGTGAAGGTCATGAAGGTGTCTTGTTTTGTGTGTTGAAGGCCAGCTTATGTGGACTAAAGGGTTTATTGTTGAGAGTATCTGGTTCATCTACTGAAAGTGTCAAAGGTCCGTGTGAAGTTTTGATTGTGTTATGTTCTGACAATATTTTTGTGGGTTTTGTCAGTGTTCTTGATTGAAGTTTATGTGATTCTGGTAATTTCTATTGCTATAGATGATTCGTTATTAGTTCTTGTTGTTTGTGGGTGCTTCTAGATCATTCTCTATCCTTGTTGTACGTCCATGTTGATCGTTGTGCTCATGGTCGAATATTTTGCTCGGTGTGTTTGGGTTTTCATGTTCTTGGCCGACATGATGGTTGCAACATGTTGCAGATCCTTCAAGATTTAAAATTGAATGTTTGGAATGCTCGAGGATATTTTTGGGTCTCATCATAATATTAGCCAACGGTGTTTGATTCACATTGCAAATTTATTTGTAAATTTGGTCTAACATTGTAAATATGTTTTATATTTTGTTGTTTCTTCTGGCCAGCAAGGTTGTTGATGTAATTCCATGTTGTGTATATATATAAGAGTGATTTTTTGAGAAAATTTAAAGTGTGCATAAGAGTGAATATATGCTAGAGAAAGTGAAAATGTGCAAATAGTGTTCTAATCATTCGATTGCAGAGCAGAGAGAAGAAGTTTGAGCGAAGTGTGAAGAAGGTTTTATGTGCTTAACTGGAACTATCATCAAGCTTGTGTATAAGATATTTTCTTAGTTCATACCCTACGGATCTAATCTGTATTGATGTGTATTGTTGAGAAATGAGCCCTTTTGTATTTACGTAGTGAGGTCTAGGTAGTGTGCCTGAATGCATATGCATTCCCATTATTCTTCTTTATACTTTTAACAGGGTATAATATTGTGGACTAACATCCATCATGGTTTTTCCCATAACAGGGTTTCCACATAAAAATCTTGGTGCCCTTTGTGCTTCTAATGTGTTGATTGTTCATGGTTTATTGTTCATTCATTAGATATGAGATTAAGTTAAGTTAATTTTGAAAATTTAAAATATTTTGTGACACTTCATTCACCCCTCCCCCCTCTCATTTGTTTGTCCTTGTTTTTCAAACACACCCAACCATAGACACTTCCCTTCCATCATTTAAACGACAATGAGAAAATGAAACCAACTATGTCATGCCTCCCTGCATTAAACAAATGTATAAAGCTAAAGAGAAAGTGATTGGCCCATCTTCTTTTGTTTCATCTGTTCTTCCCCCTCTGAAAGAAAAGGAACCTGTGATGGATCAACCCACTCTTACACCTCAACAACTTCAAAATAAAATAAAATGAAACCACGGTGCTAGGGAGCGTAGGCGTCATCATCGTTTCCTTGCTCGTTAGTCTCGAATGGAAGAAAACAAAGAAAACAAACCTCTATCTTTGATAGAAGCAATAGATGACCACCCTCTTTCCCCTGACCTGGCACAAGATAACATAGTCCAACCCTCATAACAAAATGAACAAATACAACAACCGAAACTTTTGATACACCTCTCCTTGGAGATTACCCTTTGCCCTCCCATCGTAATCAACCTTGATGATGATGATGACGAGGAGATCAAAAAAATAGATGAAGAAGTGCATAATGATCTAAATTCTTTATTTCCATCTACCATGATCTTAAATGATAAAATTTCTCCACTAGGTGAAGAACCTGGTACATCTCCTAGTTTGACACTTGCAATTCTTCCTTTGGACAGTCAACCGCCCTTGCAATATACTGAACATGATTGGGAGGCAGATGACTTGGTAGATGGTTGATTTGCATTCTTCTTACTAGCCTTTTACATTCATTTTCCTTTTTCTTTTCTTTTTTCTTTTATGTGTGTATTGTGTTCCCCCATCACATGCATTTGATGTTCTCTCTCTTTGTACACTTCTTCTAGATTCATACCTCTATTCTTCTATCTGTTGTACATTTTGCGTTTTCTTTTTCACTTTTGGTTTGTATTCTCCTTTTAGCGATGACACAAAGCATTGAGACCACAATGTCTCTTCCATGTTGACCCAAACAATCCCTTTTCCTTTTTATTTTTATCTTTTGTTGTGTATTTCCTTTTGGGGATGATGCAAGGCATTGAGACCAAAAGGTCTCCTTTATGTTGACCCAAAAGCTTTTTATTTTCTTTTAGCTTGTGTTTCTCCTTTTGGGGACGATGCAAAGTGTTAAGACCAAAATTTCTCTTCCATGTTGATGCAAAACGAACTTTGTTTTCCTTTTGTTTTCACTCTCTTTGTGTCATTATTCTAGTTCTATGTGCTTTGGGGAATGATGATAGTTCTGAGCTCCTTTATAAAAACATTGCAGCAACAAACATATTGACCCCAAATCCATAGATCCCTTATGTGTTTGGTGTGTTCCTTTCTCAGGGGAAACTCCCTTTTCTTTTGTTTTCTCTTTCATTTACATGAAATAGCCTAACTTAGAAACATATGACTTGGCATAGGGGCTTTCTAGGTTGGCTCTCATGTTTTTTGTTTTTTTCCTTTTTGCATTCTTTTCCATTGCTACTTTAATGTAATTGCTCATAGAAAAATGTGTAGCAATTCCTCTAAAGTGGGGGGCATACATTGGCATAATTCATTTTCATTTTTTGTTCATAGTTAGCATTTTCACTTCATACGATGCATCACTTTGTGGATGACATTAGGTGTGATGTCCTTCATAAGTGTGATCTATCTTAGCATATTACATTCCTCTTAGTGGCCTAATGCGACACATTGCATCCCCTAATTCATGAATATAATATTCTTTGAATGGTCCTCTCTTGGAGACATTAGACACAATGTCCCCTAAGTGACAGAACTTGTATGAACTTAAAAAGACTCCTTTGAATATCTTACATTAAATTGCATGTTATATTTTTACATTTTACATTTTTTCCACCATGTATAATGCAGCTTGCATTCCTGTGGTACATTTCTCTTTATCCATGAGTTTTAAGCATATGGAGCTTTGCTTGTCTCATGAAGCACAAACTAAAATTTTCCTTTGTGGCACCTTGTTAAAGTTATCAGGAAGTATAACTTCGATATGGTTGAGCAGGAAGCCCATTTAGCAACACAAATTTACCCATAGCCACCTTTGTGTTTGTGAGTATATACCAACTAGCGTATGTACTTCATATTTTTTGGTCTTCTCACCTGGCAGAACACCATGAGTTTTGTCACCCCAGAGTGAGTATGCATTTCCTTTTTCAAAACAGCCTAGATCTAATCCATAACTAGTTGGACAGATGATCGAAGCTGAATTCAATTTCCCTTTCACATGTGTGTTCCTTTGTTCTTATGTCTAGTTTTCCATGGGATCTTCATCCTAGGGGCTTGATCATCCCTCTTGATCATTTTCATTCCATCTTGCTAACATAAGTACATTAGGACCTCCTTCCTGATATTGATGGCTACTTTAGTGTGAGTTTGAAGCAAGTCCATCCTGTCACTAAAGTGGGGGCTAAATGCACCATAGAAAAATGGTCCCTTGTAATTTTCATGGTCTTTTAGGCCTTTCTTCATGATTCTTGGTCTATTTTTCTTTGATTTAATGTTGCAGTGTGGCTTGAACATTCACATTTAGGTCCTTAAAATTCAAAATATGGCATCTTTTGAAGGTGTTGTGAAGTGTTGTAAACATTTCAACACTTTAATAGACTTTATTTATTACAATTCACCTAAAAATCACCTTTTCATCACTTATCAAGTCTTATTTTGAAGTGTTGTAAAGTCTTGTAACAAAATTTCACACTTTTCTAGGCATAATTTCACTATTTACACCTTTCTTATGCTTTATTTGAACTCTTTATGCCCTCATAAGGCATAATTAAGTGTGTTTTTGAATGTAAACCCGACAAAAAACATTAAATGTGACTTAATCCCTAACACCCATATTCAAGTCCAAGGTGGAACCCATTCGCCATGGGTGGCGAATGAGTCCCTCTTGGCTCAAATTTCAAAATATTTTAAATTTTATTTTGGATTTTTATTTAAAATCACCATATGTCAGTGTGTGATGAGGTATCATCAGGTTACTAAGGAACAAGTGTGTATAAATAAGTTTTTTTCTTCTCAGTTTAACCCCCATTCATCAATTTCACTTATTCACACATTCATTCAAGTATTCAAGAACTTTGCATCATTGAATCAAGCATTAATAAAGTACTTTGGAGCAACCATTGTTTTATCTTCATACTTTCTTCAACAAGGGTTTGGTAAGTTGATAGCATTTACATGTTATTTGTTTATCATTCTCTTCCATTCCATTTCTTCATTAAGGGTTTGATTACCAAAGTGGGATTTATCCAAGGCAAATCCCTATAACCTAACCCTTAACCATTTTTTCCCTTTGCATGTGTTTGCAGACTTGTGTAGGTGGATTTTACAAGCTATTAGATGTTGACAAGCTATTTGGAAAAGAAGTCAATAAAGTGTTTCAAGTCAACAACAACCTATGTCAAGCTTGGAGAAGACATTTTGTCTATTTTCTATAGAATTAACTTCATCAACTCAACAAGCAGTCAACCTCAGATTTGGTGCTACAGGATTGGTCCCCGATTTCTCATAATTTTGGTAGTGGATTGATTTTCCATCATGGCAAATGAATCCCACCTAAAGGCTAGAAATCTAGATTTTGTCAGATTCTAGATCTCAACACTCAAAAACCATCTTTCAACAATTTTCATCAGAAGCAGGACTGATTAGCCATCAGTGGTGAATGAGTCCCACTGGTGATTTTCAATGATTTCTATCAGCATTCAGAATATTCCAGAATCTTCATTAGACCTCTAAGTGCACTCTGAATCAACCTTCTTCTTCTCTGTTTTGCATTTGTTCATACTTAGTTCATTTTTGCATAACACATTGTGTTTTCCAACATTGCATAATTCTTGGGTTCTGCACTCATAATCTGTCAATTTCATAGTTTAATTGCATTTAGATAATTCCATTTAGTCAAAATAACATCATACATTGCATAATTTGAGTGAACTAGCTAGACTTTTGAGTGGGGTTTATCTCTCTCCTTTTAGGTGAAACATTCCTAAGAGTGCAACGTCAACCTATAAGCCCTACTCAAAAATCTATGGTTCACTTTCCAACCACTTATTTACAATTTATGTTTTCCCATCAGTCTGAGGGTGGTAACTAGTACTTGGAGTAAGATTAGTACCTGCGAGCTAGAAGAGTTCTTGCAAAAATTGGCTAAGGAAGCAACAATCACAATGATTGACTATATTCTGAGGTAAACCATGCAACCTGAAGAGTTCCTTGAAAAACACTTCGACTATCTAGGGTGCTCTATATTTGGTGGATATTAGAAGGAAATGAGAATACTTAGTTAACTAATCCACCACCACAAAAATGCAATCCTTTCCTTGTACTTTAGGCAATCCAGTGATGAAATCCATTAAAACACTTTCCCTCTTTTGGTCTGGGATAGGTAGTGGTTGTAACAATCCTGCTAGATGGTTTAGTTCTGCTTTATTCTTCTGGAATGTCATACATTCTTGAACACATTTTCCCACATCCCTTTTGAGGCCTTTCCATGAATATTGTTCTTATATCTGCTTGTAAGTTTTATAATATATAGGGTGTCCTTCCAAGGGGGAATCATGGTATTCTTTCAAAAATTCCTCCTTTATCTTAGAGTGGGGCACAAGGAATATTCTATCCTTATACAAGATTATATCTTCCACTACCTTATACTCACTATTTGGTGCATTTCCTTCAAGTATTTATTGAGCCTGAGGGTCTTTGGTATATTCTGCAATAATATCATCCCTCCAACTTCCAGTGATGTTGGTGATTGTAATTACTTGTGGGTGCCTAGACAAGGCATCAACTACCACATTATTAGTTCCCTTGAAATATTCAATATCAAAACTATAAGCTTGTATTTTTCTTACTCACTTTTGTTGGTGGTCGTTCAAGTCCTTTTAATTCATGAAAAATCTTAAGTTATTATAATCTGTCTTAATATTAAATATCCTAGAAATGAAGTATTGCCTAAATTTGGCCAAGGCATGCATGATGGCCAACATTTCTTTATCATAAATGGAATAGTGCCTTTTAGTTTCTATAAGTTTACGGATTTCAAAAGCTATTGGGTGTCTTTTTTTCATAAGAACTGCTCCACTTCCCTCCCTTGAGGCATCACATTATAGTTCAAAAGGTAGAGTGAAATCCGAAATTGCTAGGATAGGAAATGAACACATTGCCTCCTTGAGTTTTTCAAAAGCCTCTTGTGATCTTTCATTCCACACAAAGTCCCCTTTCTTGGTTAGGTCTATAAGTGGGGCAGCTATTCTTGAGAAGTTCTTCATGAAACACCTATAGTAGCTACATAGCCCAAAAAAACCCCTGAGTTGACTTAGGGTCTTTGTTTTTGGCCATTCCTTGATGGCTTTTATCTTTTCTTCATCAACACTAACTCCTTGGGCACTGATCTTATGCCCTAGGTAAAGGATTTCATCTAGGCCAAACTTGCATTTGGAGGCTTTGGCATATAATGATTCTTGTTCCAATATCTCCAAGACTTCATCAATGTGCTTAAGATGCTCCTCCCATGTGTTATTGTAGATTAATATATCATGAAAGAATATTAATAGAATTTTTCTTAACTATTTCCTAAAAGTGTGATTCATACATGACTGGAAGGTAGCAAGGGCATTTGTTAACCCGAAGGGTAGAACCAAGAACTCAAAATGCACATAGTGGAATTTGAAAGCAATTTTGGGGATGTCTTATTCTCTCATTCTTATTTGGTGGTATCCCAATCTTCAGTCAATTTTGGAGAAGTACTTTGCACTATGAAGTTCATCTATGAGTTCATCCACTATAGGAATGGGGTAGTGATTCTTTATGCCATGTAATCAATACACATTCTCATGGTTCCATCCTTCTTCTTAGCAAGCATGACTAATGAGGTAAAGGGACTTGAGCTAGGCCGGATGTGCCCCATTTCTAGAAGTTCTTTAATTGTCTTTTCTATTTCTTCCCTATATTTTTGTGGATGTCTATAAGGGGTGGTGGTTATTGGTTTCACCCCTTCATCCAATTCAATGATATGTTCAAATCCCCTCTTGGGTGGCAATCCAGGTGGAATATCATTGAAAACTTTCTTGTGTTTTTCCATAATAGGTTGTATGTCAATGTGAATGGCTTTTCCTTTAGGAGTTAACTTCTCTAAAATCATGCACTATGTTTCCCATTCACCTTGACCTGGAGTTAAGATTCTTTCTATTCTTTTGCAAGAGACTATTTGGGGTGATCCATCGGGTAGTCCCTTTAAGATAACTTCTTGACCTTGGTGTTGAAAACAAAGTGACAAGTTGGGAAGATCAAACATAAATCATCCCAATAAATAGATCCATGGAGTACCCAATATTACATCTACATCTAGAGGCACTACATAAAAATCTTCTTTGATGGGGTAATTTCCCAAGATCATCTCTAGTTGGGGAACTACTTTCGTGCATTGGACCATAGCTCCCATGGCTATGGTTGTTTCAAATCCTTTGAATTATTGTGCCTTTAACTTCCTTTTTGCAACTAATCTTTCTTCTATGAAATTGTGGGATGCCCCACTATCCATAAGGGTGACAACTCTTTTTCCCTTAAGGGTACTCTTAATGCGAAATGGGTAGTGTTTGGAAGTTTGTGTGATTGTGGCAAGAGTTACATGTTCATCTCCCTCATACCTTACCTTCTTTCATACATTTTCTTTTGTCTCTTCATTGGTGGTTGCCTCTATCTTGTGGGCTTGTCCCCTCTTTTCACAATGATGCCCAGGTGATCATTCTACATTGCAATGACAACAAGGGTTCTTCAAGATTCCTATTGTATTCTTTCTTTTCACAAGTGTGCCCACGATCCTATGGGCCTTTAAATGTGAAGAAAAAATTATTCTTCCTTAGTTCATCTTGTTCTGTTTTGGATAGGGGATTGCGGCATGGTTTATCTTTGTTGTGAGAATGTTTGTGATGGTTGCTTGTAGGTCTATTAGTTGTTGATGAAGTTTCTAGCCTTAAGGCTTTTTCTATGGCATCCTCAAGGTTTAATGGGTTAAGAGCACTTACTAGCCCTCTAAATGACTCTGTAAGTCCCTCCACAAAAAGGTATGTGATTCTATCTTCCCCAATCCCTGAAACTCTGACTGAGAGTTTCTGAAATTCAGTTATGTAGTTTTCTATTGTCCCTTGGTATTTTAGTTGAGTGAGCCTTTTAAAATATTCTTGGGGATGTTTCCTATCAAACCTCCTAATGAGATTCCATGAAAATTCCTCATAGGAAGTTACATTTTAGTTGCCTTGGGTGAGGATTCCATGGTGCCACCATACATGGGATAAGCCTTCCAAATGTAAGATTGCAAATTAAAGTGCATCTTCTTCTTTCATTGGGCTGAGAGTGAAATAGGTATATAGTTTTTGCAGCCAAGCATGGGCATTTTTTTTTAGCCATCAAAGTTAGATAAGGTTACTTTAAACTTTATGCTTCAAGTCTTTATTTTGTGGCTTCTTTCCTTGCCTAGGGGCTTCATGTGTTTTGGCTTCACATAATTCCCTAAATGACACAAGTTTCGTAAGCTCAGGTTCAAGATCTCTATATGCTCTAATGATTTATTCGATGTTGTTTGGTGTTGGATATATCTCCTCCTCCCTTCTAGGACCATTCTCCTTGGTTATTAAGGGGAGTTTGGGAACTATATGTGTAAATGGCCCATTATTAGCCTCTGAATGATTTGAACTCACGTCTCTCCTATTTGAGGGATTATTTTTCAGGTTGTTGATTGAGTTTTCCATATTTTGCAAAGTTTGGATGAGTGTTTGGTTTGCCTTTTCTAACCCTTTATTTTGGTTCATAAGGGTTTGATTGGTTTGTTCCATAAAATTCCTTAGTTCATTGGGCAATTGTTCAACCATAGACCCTTTTTTTCAGTGGGCTTGCTTTCACCAGTGTACAGGATGACAGGATTATGCTATGATACCAATTGTAATGTCCCCTTATTAAACTTAGCCTAGAAACATAAAATGCATAAGTTAGGACATAGAATTTTTTTTTACCAACACATAATTTTGCTCATGTAAATTGTCTTGAAGACCTGCACACATCATGCTTTACAAGAAAAATACACATAGCATCTTAATCCAAATTAAATTAGACAATTTCAAATTGACATTTCAAGAATAAGATAAATGCTTTATCATCTAGTGCATAAACTATCATAATCTGGTATGACTTATTACTCATGATCGGAATATATCTTTGCCTTTTCCTCTTTCCTAAACCCCATCGGTGGATGGAAGAATTATTGTGCCAAGGGCGCGTGAATGGTCTCCAATTGGATTCCCTCAAGGTTTCTTACCTATCTTGGGACCATCCATCCATTGACCGAATTACCAGCCTTTCCCTCCACAAACTTCCTATCCAAGTGGGTATTAGCGAAAGGGATTTTGGCCCAAAGTCTATGGACTCATAGTAAAGACATAATAGCTTGGTAAGGCACAATAATTGCTGCAAGCAACATTATTGTGACATTGACGAATAATATCCATTAATCCGCAGATTGTCTTACTTTGTATGGAAGAACTTAATATACTGACATACATATATTCATTGATTATCAGGTGTATCAATGTCTCTTTTTGCATTCACATTTCATATTGTAGTAAATCGAATCCACAAAATCTTCATAAACAATTATAGATATTGTTCTAATCTGTTGCAAACTAGTTACTATACAGTATCCCTTTGTAGAAGAATTCATATTATTTCCAGAATATACATATTGACCAATCGATGAGGTTACTTACCTCTGTGTGGGGTACTTTGAGTTTCTTCAAACGTGTCTCCTGCTATCTATCTGGCTTCTTGTTTAGATGCGATTATTGATTTCTTTATGCTCTGTCTTGAGCGCTCATTGAAAGTCCTGTAGGGACGTGTCCCTTCTTGATTGCTGGCCAATCGGTGGAGTCACCACCTTCCCTTCCATAGACGTGTCTCTTAACATAGCCAATCATGAATGATTTTCCTAGGTCGTGGGTTGCTTACTAACTTAAATTATGTATATATCTTAATTCATTATGTATATAGCTTACAAAATCATTCTTTAAAGATAAAAAATATTTCAATCTTTCATTATTTAATTATAGCCAAGAAATAGATTGTATTCTGCGGGTATAAATTAAGAACATTTTTTCCTAATTACATAATCATAATTTCGGGGTTATGACACAAGGGATTTGAGAAATTGAATCTTTTCCTTTAGGTCACTTTTTTTAAGCTAACAATCAATAGACTCTTTTTTCTAAGCAATCATATTGTGTAGGGATATTGGGTATTGAAGGCAATGTGATACAGAAGCAAGAGCAAGCATAACTTTGTGTTTGATATTCGGATATTTTATAGTATATGTTCATATGAATTATTTAGTAGGCTTTAACATAAAATCTCTTAATAGCTACTTTGATGTGGAGTCCATTAAATCAATCTGGAGGAAAGTTTTGAGAGTCATCATGGAGTACATCACAGTTGATGGGTGCTTCACTAGGGCGTATGGTTATCACTTTTCCATTTTGAACCACTTTCGTCACAAGGTTCGTATCTCTTTTCCTTTCTATTTATTCTCTTCTCTAAAAAAATTTCTTGATGATGTTGAAAGAAACCCTAGGCAGATTTCTGTTATTCACCCTGGTCTTGTTAGGCTCATCTTTGAGCATTTCCAAAATTTACCTACTCTGCCTAAAAATTTTGTTGCTGGAGAGTTGGACGATGAGGATATAGAAGGTAGCAGGGAGAATGATCCTTTGGCCCCTTTTGATTTTGCTCATGCTAGTACTAAAACCACTGACCCTCAGTCCCTTTCTTGCCAGAATGTCCTTGAGGGTTTTGCTCTTCCTTCTTGTCTTAACCCCCAGCCTTTGCTTGGTTTCCCTATGTCGGGTTCTGCTCCCCCATTTTGTCTTAATCCCTAGCCTTCACCTAGTTTCCCTACCCCGGGTCTGGTCTTTGGGTTTAAAGGTGCCTCGGTTACAAAATTGGTTTCGTACTCTGGGAATTCTTTGGAAATTCATTCCGAAAATCCTATGGCTAGTAAAGAGTCGGTCCCTAGTGCCCCTGTGTCTGGAAGATTTGTGAATGCCCCTAAAAGTCCCCCTAATCAGGACGAAATTAATTCTACCCCTAATAAATTTAGGTCTGATGACATAATGAGTGTGGCAGAAAAATGTGTTGATGGACTTATCACTGTTCTTAAGTGGGCCCATAAGGAAGTCTGTGATTTGAATGGCCATAATATAGATCTCAGCAACAGAGTCATGGAGTTGGAGCAGAAGGTGAGTTGAGCTGTAAGGAGAATGATGGATAGAACACCCCCTTAATGGAGAAAAGACAACAGTTGTAGAAGGAAAGATTATCTAGGCTGGAGAGCAATATGTCCAATATTGGCCAAAATATCAGGGCCACTGTGGCGCATAATCATAAAATTGCCAGGCATAACACCATTATCATTAATGCTATGGTGGAAAAGTTGGAAAAAAATCAAAAGGGCTTGCTGTTCATGGACTTGGATGTGGACAGAGGTTGTAGTAGAGATGTTGCTGAAGGGATTTCAACTCGCACCTGGGCTAACATGAAGAGGAAGGTCCCTGCTTCTACACATATGGTTCAAATCCTCAAGTAGGGAATTCAGGAAATGAATGAAGTTGAGAAGGAAGCCAAGGAGTTTTTGAACTTCATGGAGTAGTGTTGTTGTTGTCTTCTCTGGCTTTTTGGCGGTCTTTTTTTGGACCCTATTGTCTCTTTGTTGTTGTTGTTTCTTTTTGGGATAGCTATCTGTTCTCTTGGACTTTTTTTGCTCTATCTTTGTATGTTTAAACTTTGTGGTTTCAGGTCCCTATAAAACCTTTTTTTTCCTTTTCAAAAACATAAAATCTCTTAATTAAAATAGATTTATATATTACTTATAACATTCATTTGAGTTTAAAATCATGTATAATATTTGTTTGTTGATGTAGAAGATGGATTTGAACAAAGTAAGCATAACAGTGTTAGTTGCACTACTGTTGTTAATGGGCAATGTTGGGGTAATGGCAGAACCAAGATGCAATCCTGGACGTTGCTACAGCATCTACCGTTGGTGTGGTGATAGTGTAGCTTACTATTCCATGAGCAGCTGCGTTGCTCAGTGTTGGCCTCGTGGCAATCCAGATACTAATTATTCTATCATTTAGACAAACCTCACCTCAGCCCAACTGAATAATACTTTATAATCTGTACCACCATTCATAATCTACAGCACATAAACACTAAGCATGCTAAATAAGTGTTGTATCATTGCTTTTATTTGTTTGGTGGAGTTATGTTTGGATCTATAATGTGTGTTAGATATAGATACTAAAACGAATTTATCTATAAATTATGTAAAAAATAACAATTTGGTGATTCATATTTGGACATTTTAAGCTATAATTAGAAATATGATGGGTGTTTTTGGTTTTATTCAATTAATAATTTTGATTTTTGTTTTACCTTGGATTAATAATTTTAGAATGTATTTTAATGTATAATAATATTTTAAAAAAATTGATGATAATTATTAATATGTAAGTTTTCTTTTGGACTTTTCATAGTTTATTTATGTCAACAATTTAGATTGTAATTTTATATTGGGCAATTGTTGTTTATAATTAATAATTTTAAGAAATATCTTTCATCTATGAGGTTTAGTTGGTTCAATCTTCAATTTCTTTATGGAGGTTAAGAAATGTCTCCTCCAATGTCATGGATTCTTCAAGTTAAATTTCAATGGGGATTTCTAGAGAAAACCTTGGCTTCTTTAGTACTAGTTGTTTAATTGGAGATAAAATAGAAAACTTCTTGTGTATGTATCTCTAATTTTTTTCAAGAGACAAACAATGGCATCAAAGCACGTATAATTCTCCTCAAAATTAGGTTACCTCTAATAATGATTCAAAATAAAGGGGTCTCTAAGTTAGAAATTGAAAATTATTTAGACATTAGTTTGTCCCTTTCTAGATTCGTTAGAATTTTTCTTATTTATGTAGCTTGCAAGAAGCAAATAAGGTTACGAACATTTTTTCCTTATTTTGAGATTGTTTCACTAATCCCTACTGTCTAGTTTATATGCAGATAGTTGGTTGAGTATCGTGTCCTTTGTCTATGAGGATGTACTCCCCTCTTTCCTAAATGAGGTGGATCTTGAAGTGTCATTAGAGGATTGGAGTTGGTTGATGGGGTTCGAATTTATTTTGTGTCAATAGTTTTTATACTTATAATTATAGCTCCATATCCTTCATTCTTATGCCGCAAGATTGGTATAGATGGTGACATCATTATTTACACTCCTTTCTAGAAGAAACTAGTTTCAATTTTTGTTTGGCTAATACTAGGGTTGTTTCACGTATCCTAGTGTTTGGTGTATGTGTGGATATTTTGTTGGGTGTTGCATTATTTTCCCATAAGCATGTATTCACCTTCCTTAAATGAGGTGAATTTAGATGTGGATTTGGAGGCATTGGAGTTGGGTGATGGGGTTAGAATTGATTTCATGTAAAAAAAAAATTACTATTGTGATATTACTTTCATATCCTTGATTCTTATGTGATAATGTTGATATATATATGGTGGCATGTCTCCTTTGCATCATCTTTCTAGAATAACTTCTAACTAAGGTGCATTGTGGATACTTGAGCCCACTTCACCCCTTACACATGTTGCATGCAAGAATGATATTATACTTAATTATTTGAGGTGGCATGCAATGTTCAAAGTATCTATCCAGACCACTTTTTTATTTCTTACACTTGCACTTCATTTTTAGCTTGCTTTCTTTGTGACAACATTTTGGAGTTGATGTTATTTTTGTTTTCCAAGAAGTGGAAATACCATTTTAAGAGGACATTATAGATATTAGGTTGGTAAAGGTTTTTATTTTCCAATGTCAAGGGAATAAAATTTTAAAAAAAAAATTGGCAAGATGGATTGCCTAGAAGTTAGCATAGGAAACTAGGTTACATCAAAGATCAAGCATCCATGCTCCTATGGAATTTATTGGAACTAATACTTACTAAACTGAGTGTTTTTTGTGGATTTTTTTTTCATCAAATAAGAGTTATTTCACCATCTAGGAGACAATTTAGATTTTTTTAGGACTTCTCACTTTGTGAATGTATCTTACTACTAGTGAAAAATTTAATGTTTAGTTTCTATGGAATCATTTAGAAAGTTAAAGCTTGTTTCTTGATGCTAGTGTGGGTTATGGTTAATATCTACCCAAATTTAGAGGTAGTATTAAGAGATTCATTCCAATAAATATATCAAATCTTATTCTCCCCTTCCATTCTAATTCTCTAAACCAAGAGATTTTTATGTCCAACAAGTTTTATAAGTGATAAATTCCCTTCTAAAAAAATGATGAAGTGATATATGCTATGTTTAACACTCATTAGGGATTTTGAAATTGGGTTTTTTTATTGTATAAAAATCCTTGACTCGTTAGATGATGGTGGAAAATGGTAATGCTAAATAATAAATGATGGTTCTAATGGAATATTCGTAAAGTGTAAAGGTAATATTTTTGAAACAAAATTAGAATAATTATTTATCCCTTGTGTAAATGATGTGTAAAATAACTATTAACTATTTGACCATTAAACCAAGTGATATTTAGGTAGAGTGTCTAGAGTGACTATTTTTTTTAAGATCAATTATGTGATGATGTATTTTTTTAGGATTTATTTGATATTATTTATGTACTTGGGAAAGCACGAGGATCAATTTATTCTCCATTAAAATTTGTGAGACAAATCCATGGCCTAATAAATAGCAACTTTAAAGGGAAGGGTGGTAGAGAAAAGATTGAGGTAGATATTCCCAAAAAAATTGGGTATTTCTTGGTCATTTTTTGGTGTCCTTTATGTTATTATCTCAGTTGCCTATGGTATTGTAAAATTAATGGTTTCATAGAGAGAAAAAGGAGATTATTAGCTAGGTGAAATACTATTAGGCTAGCATAATATTGATGGAATAAAAAAGATTAAGTGGATTATGTTGGTGTAATATTTTTCTCAATATTAATATAGGGTAAAAGCACAAACCTATGTCACACTTCCGGCCAACTACTTTTTAGCCGATAAGGTTTCAGCCGAATCCATGAGGCAGCGACATGGCGCCTACGTGGCTCCAAATTTTTAGGCAAGTTACCTTTAGCCGAAACCATATCGCTCGAAAGTGTATCAATCAAAAATATTGAAATTTAAAAAAAAAAAAACCAAGCCGACTATTTGGAATGCTCGAGCGAAAGGATTGAGGGAAAGAGCTTGTTGGCTGAGGTCAACACCAACAGCAACCATATTTTCCCAAGTTCCATCTGGGGCCATTTTTTGGATTGTTTGATTCAATTTGTTTTGTTTCTATCTCGTTTGGGAGATTTGTTTGCTGTATTCTATGTTAGGGTTTGATTGAAATGTGAAAAGAAATTTTTTTGATGGATTTTATTGGCGGAAAGGTATTAAATTTTGTGATGTTTGTGATAATGTTGAAGGAAATATATAAATTTGCGCATTGGCAAACTTGTAATCCTTTCAATTATTCATAAAATTTCTTATAGCTAGCAGTGCTATAATGGCTTGGACTTGAGGACTCTCACTAGTATGTTGCCTTCTTTTAACCTCTGTTATACTCTTGCCATGCTAAGTTTGGCATTTGAGCTTAACCCAATATTGGAGTCCTTACTTTTGAGGTGGTCTTATGGCTCTACTATCAGATGAGGATCAATCAATAGGATTATCATGACTATTTATCTCACCCTCCAACCTATGCTTGTTTTGAGGAATTACACATTTAAAGTGAAATAAAAGAAAATAGGGAAACACTTTCTCTACTTAACTCATTTATATCATTTGCTTCTTATATTGAACAAAACAAAAAATAGTCTTTTGTTACTACAAAAAGAAATACAGTCTTTGTTACTGCAAAAAGAGCACAATGAACAACAAGAGTAAACCAAAATTACAATTCCAAGCAAAAGCTGGAAAAAACCTGCACTGCATATTTTGCTAGAAAAAATAGCCACCATAGGTGGAAGCATATCAATCTTGAAACATTCATAAAGCAAAAGATCAACTCGCTATTTGAGATAAGGAAAAATAAGGAAAGTTGTAAGCAACGTCAGAGCTTCTTAGAATTTTTTACCATTTCACAGCATTAATTGTCTCCATTAGCAACTTAATATAGCAGGCAGTTTGTTCAAGTAAAGACTTTGTTTCTACTTCAAAAATGACATTATTATTATGCATGATGTTTGTCCTATCTAATTGCTGAAGAATTCTTGGTGAGAGATCATTAGTCTCGCTATATGACTGGGTGATGATTGTCCTCTGTGAGTTTGCTATACATCAGAATTTTATGAAGCATGATGATGATATGGAACTAAAATTACACAATCTATGGTTGTGTTCCTTTTTTCAATGGCCTTGAAAAACATTATGTCTGGACACTAATTATTTAATACTCTCACAAAGTTGTTGGGATGACAATATTTATGTATTATCATTTAATAAAACCTGATTCTAACCTTGTACCATTGCTGGAGACTCTTAGGGTAGGGTGTTGCTGAGAATTTTTAGGAACAATTTAAAACTAGTGGTCCCATGAACAATTTAATTTAAAATATTAAGCTTCTTTGAAATTTTCAACTTAAATAAAAGAGACAAAGCAGAACTGCCAGATCTATGCAGACAGACAAATAGGCTAGTAGATGGCCATTATTATTTCCTTATTATTAAAAGGAAGAAAAATTAGAGTCCATGAGTGGTGCCACTGCCTGGTGCTGACTACAATTGTCTATGGAAAAAGATAACAGTGTAGCAAGTGTAAAACCCCTATTTTTGTCGAGTGTTGTAGAAAGCAGAATAGAACATGAAAAAAGAAGATTATATAAATACATTCAATGCATTTAATCTAATCATCAAAAAAACATCCAAGAAATCATTCAAAATCCTCATAGTCTAGAACATTTAAAGAAGCAATTAATAGTGATACACTTGAATTTGGTACACTAAATGAGTAACAAGTATACATTCTAATAGGCTCTTTCCTACTATTGTTTATGTTTATACATTTTCTAAGAGTTGATCTAAGAGAAATCCTCTCCTTGTGATGAAACATGACAACCATTTACTTGGTATTTGCAAATACTTCTAGTTTCCAAATCTTAAGGAAGAATAAAGTAGACAACTATTCATTAGGTGAGCAAAAGAGAAAAACCTCACTATGCATAGGGATGAGTCCAAACATGAAATACTAGAGTCCATGACCATAAATTTTTTTTCCCAAACCTCCAAACTCACCCCTTGACAAAGCATAAATCTATTGTAGACTCCAAGGTACTTCATAGATAGAGGCATTAATTTATGAGCTACACAAGTCTTACTCCAAAATCTTCTTCATTACCATTCATTCTTTGGCCATAGAGCTAAGTAACTTGATTGTCACATTTATATTTTCTAGAACACTTGTACATTTATCATATTACTACTACAATTATAAAATTAGTTAAATTAGGTAACTGGTTTGTGCTTGATTGATTATATTCCTTTAAATAGCCTAGGCTATCTCTAATGAAAACCTATTTTCCTTCATGTTTTTATGAACTTGATTGATCCTACTTGAATTAGTTTAATTTTAGGGTTTCTTCTTCATATTAGGGTTTTTTAAATCTACCCTTTTTTATTTTTAATTTTCAAATTTGGAAATCTTTTTAAATATTATCTTGATTCATTACTTTGTCCTTTTATGTTAAGATTTTTGAGATTTGTTGTGAAATCTCTTTATACACCTTAACTAACCTTAGCCAGTCCACTAGTGTTTCATTTTCAAATCTCATGTCACTAGTATTTCTAATTTTTCCAATTTGAAAGTATATTTTTAATCTTTATTTTGATGTATTTTGGTTGTACCACAAGTCAATTAGGATCCTAATCTTCCACCCAGGAGTGGTTTTCTAAACCTTAGCATGACCCAGACCAATGAGAATGATTTATATTCTTATGTGTACATGTATGTATGTATGTATGTGTGTACATGTATGTGCGTATGCATGTACATGTATTATATATACATATGTGTACATGTGTGTATGTATACATATGTATATGCATGTATATATATGTATGTACATGTATGAATTTACATGCACATATATGTGTATGTGTGTATGTATGTATGTATTATATATGTGTGTATGCATGTGTGTATGCATGTATGTATATGTATGTATATATATTTATATATATATGTATATATATATGTGTGTGTGTGTGTGTATGTATGTACTTGAGTATGTACATGTACATGAATATATGTATGTATATGTACGCATGTTCATGTATATATATATGTACATGTGTGTACATGCATGTATATAGACATACATACATATACATACATGTATATATACATGTGTGCATGTACACACATACACATATATATGCATGTGTACATGTACATGTATGTATACACACATACACATACATATATAATACATGTACATACATACACACATTTTATAAGAGTTGATCCAAGAGAAATCCTCTCCTTGTGATGACACGTGACAACCATTTACTTGGTATTTACAAATACTTGTAGTTTCCAAATCTTAAGGAAGAATAAAGTAGACAACTATTCATTAGGTGAGCAGAAGAGAAAAATCTCACTATGCATAGAGATGAATCCAATCATGAAATACTAGAGTCCATGACCATAAATTTTTTTTCCCAAACTTGCAAACTCACCCCTTGACAAAGCATAACTCTATTGTAGACTCCAAGGTACTTCATAGATAGAGGCATTAATTTATGAGCTACACAAGTCTTACTCCAAAATATTCTTCATTACCATTCATTCTTTGGCCATAGAGCTAAGTAACCTGATTGTCACATTTATATTTCCTAGAACACTTGTACATTTATCATATTACTACTACATTTATAAAATTATTTAAATTAGGTTGGTTTGTGCTTGATTGATTATATTCCTTTAAATAGCCTAGGCTATCTCTAATGAAAACCTATTTTCCTTCATGTTTTTATGAACTTGATTGATCCTACTTGACTTGGTTTAATTTTAGGGTTTCTTCTTCCTATTAGGGTTTTTTAAATCTACCCTTTTTTATGTTTAATTTTCAAATTTGGAAATCTTTAAATATTATCTTGATTCATTACTTTGTCCTTTTATATTAGGGTTTTTGAGATTTGTTGTGAAATATCTTTATACACCTTAACTAACCTTAGCCAGTCCACTAGTATTTCTAATTTTTCCAATTTGAAAGTATATTTTTAATCTTTATTTTGATGTATTTTGGTTGTACCACAAGTCAATTAGGATCCTAATCTTCCACCCAGGAGTTGTTTTCTAAACCTTAGCATGACTAGACCAATGAGAATGATTTATATTCTTATGTGTACATGTATGTATGTATGTGTGTACATGTATGTGCGTATGCATGTACATGTATTATATATACATATGTGTACATGTTTGTATGTATACATATGTATATGCATGTATATATATGTTTGTACATGTATGTATGTACATGCAAATATATGTGTATGTGTGTATGCATGTACATGTATTATATATACATATGTGTACATGTGTGTATGTATGTAAGTATATACATATATATATATATATATATATATATATATATATATATATATATATATATGTATGTATGTACATGTAAGTATCTATATGCATATATATATGTATGTACATGCACATATATGTGCATGTGTGTATCTATGTATGTATGTGTGTATGTATGTGTGTATGTATGTATGTATGTATGTACATGTATTATATATACATATGTGTACATGTGTGTATGTATGCATGTATATGCATATATATATGTATGTACATGTATGTATGTACATGCACATATATGTGTATGTCTGTATGTCTGTATGTATTATATATGTATGTGTATGTGCATATGCATGTACATGTATTATATATACATATGTGTACATGCGTGTACATGTATGTATGTATATGCATATATATATATGTATGTACATGCACATATATATGTGTATGTGTGTATGTATGTATGTACTTGAGTATGTGCATTTACATGAATATATGCATGTATATGTACGCACGTGCATGTATATATATATGCACATGTGTGTACATGTATGTATATATACATACATGTATATATATACATGTGTACATACGCACACACATATATATGCATGTAGATACATACATACACACATACACATATATGTGCATGTACATACATATATATACATGTATATGGATATGTATACATACACACATACATACACATGTACATACACACATACACATATATATATGCATGTACACACACACACACACATAGATATATATATATATATACATGTATATATACATGTGTACAAACATGCACTCCCACATACATACATGTGTACATACATGTACATACAAATATATGCACATGTACATGTATGTTTATATTTTATTCCTAAGGAATTTATTTCAAAGAATTTTAACTTTATTACTTTAATATGTTTTAAGTTAGATCAAAAAATTAAGGAAATGTTAACCTTTTTATTTAGTGTTTGATTTAAAAAATAATTGATTACAAAGAAAGGCTAGATATATATGTGACCACTTGTAATGAAGAATATTTTTTTATTTTGATCAAGATTTTTTTATAGAGTGGTTGAAAGGATAAATATATTTTTTCCATATTTACTCTTGGTCAAATATTACATGCATCTATGATTTAATAGGTTCACATAGCTCGATAGATATAAATTTTGAACTAGATATCATTAGATACATTTAAATTCAAAAATATTTTCTAGTTTTGAAAATTGAAAATTTTACCTTTAATTTACATATATATTTTTTTAGTTTTGAAAAAAATTCAATTTAAATTTGTTTAGTTCATTATGTAATTTTATTTTAATGATATGCAGATCTCTATCTATTTATATATATCATGGAAAATGAGGGATCTAATCATTCCCCTCATTCTGAGCGAGAAGCTCAAACTAGATCAAATATATTTCAAGATAGTATTGCTAGATTGGACAATGCTCTAAAATGTTTAGAGCAAACAATTCAAAACTCCCCCAATTTGGCTAATTGAGATAGATTAGTCACTATTAGACAAGAGATTATTAAGATGATTGGGACAATTTGATCATACAATCCTTATGATGAAATCAGCATTGAACAGTTTTATTTTTCTCTTGCTAGGAGTGTTACTAGCACAGTGAAACATAGAGAAGTTTCCAAATTAGTTTAAGGAGAAAATGTGTTATCCAAGTTCCCATTTTATAGAGGAAAAAATAAAATTAGAGGATATGTGGTTACGAGGTGTGAATATCCTCTTGTTGTGCCATTCATATACCCTAAATGGTTGGCAGAACATCATAGTTGGCCTCACAATGACAAGCTACCATTGTATTTTGTCAAACAGTTATATGAAAAATTTCATTTACATATAGAGGTGGACTACACATCTTATCCTGAGCATCCTGGCCAAGGTAAAGGCTGCTTTTCTGACAAACCATAGTTCAGACCTTCAAATTTGCCACCGCCTATGGACAAGAGGGCATTAGTTGGCCCAAACCTTTTGGTTTTACCAAAACATTTGGAATTGGCAGTAGCAACATACTCCACTCAAGAGTCAAATTTTTGAAAACATTGCCTCTACTATGACGTAGATTGATCAGATTTCATCTGATCGAGTTGGTAGATACTTATTATGCCCACAGATCAACCTTCCTCCCACTAAGGCTACATCTGCATCGTATGATCCATTTATTAGTGTCGATCTACCTACTCTTGCAGATGTCAAGCATATGACCCACACGACTCTATGTAATACGTGTAGACTCTCAATTTTGGATTTACTAGCAACATATCAGGTTATCAGTGCGGACCATGGGATTGCTCTTGATAGGGTACCAGACTTTATTAGAAAACGATATCCTCATACACATATGAGCCATAGGGTGGTAAATGTAGCTCAAGATATTCCACATTAGCCTACAGAATCCCATGCACATCATGTTTCTATTGATCCTTTAGCTTGTCCAGGTAGTCATCAGGATGTTACAGGTCATGTTGAGGCTACTGCAACACCTAATCCTGTCCATGGGACATATAGTTGACTTATTTTTGCTACTGATACTGTACATGCTGCAAAGCCCCCTGCGATGTCTTTACATTCTTGTGATCTTAGTTACATTGGTAGAGCCATCAAGCAGGCACAACATGTACTTTAAATTTATAATTTAAATAGATATATATTTAAAATTTTGTTCTAAAAAATTATGTAATGCATTTAAAAAACTTCTAGGGGTTTAACTCCTTATTGAAATTATGTACTTGAAAATTTTAAGTAGTATGGTGATTTCCCAGACTTTGGAACACATTGAACTCAAGTGCATTGTAAAACTTTTAGATAATTTTACATATATATGTACTTGAACACATCCAGGGGTTGGGACGAGGCTCAAGACACAGATCAGGAGATATTGGATCAGGACATGGATGCACACATCTTGGGTCAGCAGAGCGATCGGTCCATGGATTGAGGGAGATATCGGGCTATGGGTCAAGGGAGAGATTGAGCCATGGATCGAGGGAGAGGTCTAGGGAGAGATCGAGCCATAGATCTGATGATTCTATTCATACTAGACATCCCTCTCTTTGAGATTTTTTTTATAGTATTACATGTTTGAGATCATATTATTACATGTTGGAGACACTTTTTATGATTTATGTATTGAACATTTGCATGTGCTACATACTTATGTTTTATGGTACACATATTTATACTTGTTATAATTTACATGTCACATTCATACAATTATGTTTTATGGTTTGAATCTAGGTTTGTTATATACGTGCAATATTATGGTTTGATGAACTCACATACATTACATCTATAAATACATCATGCATTAAATTAGTTTATGGTTTTATTTATTTAGCAAGGAACAAGTACCTTTATTTAGATTTAAATTATGGTAACTTGTTCAAATGCACTTGTTGTACATATAGATAACTTTACATTGTGAAATCAAAATGTTGGACTCCACTATCTAATGGTTGCTATTTGTAAATTTAAAAATATGGACATGTACATGTAATTAATTTAAATAAATAGTTCAAATGAATTTGTCTTTAATAAATAGGTCAAGAAATAGAAAAAATTGAATGCAAATATGCTTGAGATTAATGCTATATATTTTAAAGTAGAACATAAAAATGCAATTGGAAATAGATGATAGTTAGATTGAATTCTTTAAAGCTCTAAATGTTCATTTTTAAAGTCAGTAAAGGTTAAATACATTTAAATTGTGCATATATCATGCTATACATGAACCTAATTTCCAATTCCATATAATCTAATACACATGTTCATTTGAATGTTCATGCAAAGAATTCTTGAACTAGATGATGAGCTATACTTGTGTCAAGCTGAATGTAAATGAAATCAAATTTCTAATCTTGAAAGTTTAAGAATTCCATGTGGAACATTTATATATATGCAATTAGAAATTGATATATATATATTTAAATCTTGAAAGACATGCACATTTAATATTAAATTAAAAAATGATCAAGTAGAGCTAGATCTTCTTGGATGACAATTCTATATATAAATTAAAAATTGATTAATCCATATTCAATTGTACTAGAAAGATGGACAATTACATACATGGTCTGAAGCTATACATGGTAAACAAAGTTAAATTGATGCCAAAATGTAGCTATCTCAAGCACCCCATAACACCATCACTATGATTCACTACAATGTTCATATATTCCAATGCACCTTGAGGTGAACAAGAAAGGCCAAACCAAGAGAACTTGGATATAATCTAACATTAACAAAATGGATAAATAATTTAGTTCTATACTTAAAAGATAGGAGCTAATGTTCTTAAGCAAATTTGGATTTTAAAGATGAAATAAAATTATAAGGTCAAGGGATTTTTTGTTAGGAGATTGGATTTGAAATGGATGATAGTCTAGATTAAGGATAAGGTCCCTAGATGTTGAAAACTTTGGGTGATGATGAAAGGACAATATGATGTATGGACTAGATTGAGACCAAGTAACCAAATTTTGATGTTCAAGTGATGTTTTTTTATTATTAAGGATGGAGAATGGATGTATGGTTGAGATGGATCTAGATGGATAATTTTTAAATGATTCTACGACGATTATGGTTAAATGGGTTATTACAAGTGATAAAACTTGATCTTAACTTGATTATTAGGATGAGGGATTCTTACCTGATGAAAATAATAAAATTAGGATTTGATGATTAGGATAAATGAAAATCAAGATGATCATTTAAAATTATTGAATGTCATGCATTAGTAATGTATAAAAAATAAAGAAAACTAGAGACAACATTTATGTCGAGATTCTTCACCATTCAAACACCAAATCAACTAGATAATTTTATATAAGTTTCTGGAGTTGAATGTTCAGATGAAATGAAAGATTTGAATGTGAACTTAAGAATTCCGCGGAACATAAATAAATTTAAATGCAAAATTGGAACATAGACTAGGTTTTGTACATATTGTTGCATGTATATATATATATTCAATCTAGCTCATGTATATAAGTGGAGTTGAAGAAATATTTAAATTCAAAGATTTGAAAGTGAAAGTTTAACAATTCCATGTCAAACATAAAAATTTACAATCAAGGAATCTAAAGAGATGATATAAAGGAATTTCTAGAGATTCTCAAGAGTGAACTTAAAAGAATGAACCATGTCCAACATGTAAAAATGCAATTGGAAATTTAGATGATTTAAAGGAATTTATGCAAAATGTAAATGAAAACATTTTTAAAGTCACTGGGTTTTGTATCAAGCATATACATGATCTAACATACATGTCACATTCTAAAAAAAAAATCCATTCTAAATCATGTCACATGTCCAATCAATAAAAATATATATTATCTAGATTTGGAGTCATAAATGTGTACAGATATCCAAAAAACAACTTAAATCTCCCGGTACATAAAATTTGGATCCTCTCTATCTTTAATTATCTCTAAAATCTTATCATGATCTTCAATAGGAAACCTCCAATTTTGTTTGGCATGTCCTCTTTAAGGTAAAGTTTCTAAATTTATTTTTGTTGCCACAACTAAGTGACTGTAATTTAGAACCTTTTGTCCTGGCCTATAATCAACAAGTATAATACCATTTTTATCTATCTTTATTTTTTGATAATATGTGCCTTTAATAACGAATGATCCAATGGGATACTCTTGTCCATCACCATCTTTCATCAATTTGATCAGTTTGCTTTTTGGTTGTGTACATCTTAGTAGATAGTAATCTACACCTTCCACATTTTCAGGATCTGCAACTACAACGAAAATATCTCCTGTACACACACCACATATTTACATATTTAAGTAAATTATACATTTAAAAGTTGTAAAAAATTATATTTTATATTCGAAACTTACTTAAACATAGAATATATATATATATATATATATATATATATATATATATATATATATATATATATATATATATATATATATATATATATATATATATATATATATATATATATGTATATAAATTTAAATCTTGATTTTAACTAAATTAATCAATTTCCATACCTATAACAACTAAATTAGATACACGTTCGTAATCAGCTGAATATAGTGGATCGTAGACATCGACATTGTCATCTTCAGCAAAAGGAGGCATTGATATTAATTGTTTCATTTCCCATTGTGAAACATACCCATCTCTAATATTCTCACATTGATCAATATTTGCATTGTCCTCAATGCAATCAATACAAAAACATGATTTTTCTCTCACATTCCTTGCATAAGGCCTACTACTCCCTGTTTTCATGATTCAATGTAGATTTCTAATACCATGAATTGCTTGGAAATTATAAGGATTTGATTGATCAATATCTATTTAAATTCAAACTTGAAAATTCAATTTGAAATCATGTATGTACTTGAACTTTGAAATTCAAATTTTTAACAAATTTTGACTAGACATACATACCTGTAACTTCCCAAAAATACTGTGTTGTATGTTGAGTCTCGAGCAGAAAAATGACTTTTGCACCATTCAACAATTCTGTTTGCATTCTGTATGGCATTCCCTACAAGTTACACACAAGTTGGCACAATTTGTCACCTATTACTTTCAAGGAACTTAAAAGAATTTAATTTAGTTAAATTAAATATATATATATCTAATATTTTAAAAAATATCAAGCTAAATTGGACATATATATATATATGGTGAAAACTTTACATAGAAACAAGTTCATGTTGACGAAGTGCATGCTTCACACATGCTCCTACTCCATCGTGCTCTCCTTTTCCATGTCCACTCTCATAAAAATTCCACAAAAAATTGGTGTTGCATCTAGCATGTTGACTACTTAACCAAACAAAGGCTTTTGCAGACTTAAATTTTCCTATGAAGTTACAAATAATTAAACACTTGAAAACCAAATTATCTTCAAAAAAGTAATTATATATATAGATTTAATTAATCAAACAATTTAAGTCTCAAAGTTAAAAGTAAATATAAGTTAAATAAAAATAATTTAAAAACCAATGTACTTACCAGCACATCCATCAGACCATATCTAGTGTTGTTCTTGATTTATGCCACGTCATCTTAGGTCTTCAAAAAACATTTTGAAACAATGAGCTACATAGCTTCTATCATGATTCATATCATCACTAATATAAAAGTGAACCTCTTTGATGATAATTCTATCATCTTTGCTACTTTGTATTCCATCGATTGCTAACTCTGCATGCCTGTAACAAACTTGCACGAAGATTGCAACTTGCTTTGAAAGATAATATTGACTTTGAATTTGAGTTTGAGGACTAATTGTATAGTTCTCAGAGAAATCTACAATAGAGAGAATACAACCTGGTGGAAAACAATTCTTTGAATAATGAAATTGCTTAGATTTCCATCTTGCACCATGACAATGTTGGATATGTGGATATATGATATTGTGAAATTTACTCATGAATTCATTGTAAGGCAATCCACTCTCTTTGAGAACAATTTTTTTGGCCTCAACTCCTGACTTCGTTAAGTATGTCTCATATTCAAGGGTGTGTGCAAGAAGTTGAGTCCATGAAACGTGGAAGTTTCTTGCCTTATACAAAAAATTGAAATCGACATCGAACAAATGGGATCCTGATTTAACAAATGGGATCCTGATTTTTAAAAATCGGGATCCCGTTACGGTTCAGGATCCCGAGCCTGAAACCAAACAGGATCCCACTTTTTAGAAATCGGGATCATGTTTCCCTGCGGACTCTGAACCAATGAACACAGAATGGGATCCCCATTTATAAGAAACGGGATCCCGATTTATAAAATACGGGATCCTGAGTTGTATAAATCGGGATCCCATTTTATACTGCTATTTATTTATTTTTTAAAATAGTTTTCACTACTCTGCGAACGGGACCCCGAGTGCATTGGCGACAGCGACCCCATGACCAGCTACAGGTACGCCACCTAAACACCATTTCTTTGCATTTTTTTTTTGAATTGAAATTTTAAATGAAATACGTTAATTTAGCATGTATTTTTTTAATTTTTGTCATGTTTTAATCATTTTTTTAATTGTTATAGTAGAATTCAATAATTGTAAAAATAGACAAAAACTTGCAATGAAATTTAGATGTTTTTTGATAAAAATGAAAAAAAAATGTTGAATTGTGTTTTAGAAACAAAATTTAACTTTTAAATATTAAATTGTTCAATTAAACCCAAAAAAAATTGATTTTGAAAACCCTAACTGAAATAAAACAAAAAAAATTGCATTTCAAAACCCTAGAAATCGAAATGAAATAAAAACATCGCATTTACAAATCCAAATTGAGCTTTTTGAAACCCTGAATTTAAATCAAATGAAAAAAATTGAATTTGAAAACCCTAGTTTGAATTGAAACGAAAAAATTTCATTAAAACCTAATTGTTTCAAAGGCTGGAAACCCTAAATTGGATTGAAACAAAAATTATTTAAAACCCTAAATTTGAATTGAACAAAAAATCATTCACATTGCTTAAATGTTTTAAATTTTATTTGCTTTGTATGGAAAAAATGATATATATTAAACTTTAGTTTCAATTTTAAATTATAATTAGAGTAGAAATCAATATGTTAAAGAATGGTTAAAATTCATAAAGTTTATCTTGATGTTTGTTTGAAAATTTAATTAACAAATTCAGAAATCTAAACACGTACAATCAATTCCAATTGACACTAACTTGCAACTCTAAATTATGCCAAGGGCCACCCAAACTTCACCCTAAGTTTGTAAACCCTAGACCCTAAACTGCAAAATCTAAACCCATAACACTAAAGCATTTTGGGAATTTATG
>VDFB02086081.1:220755106-220869671 GCA_007258455.2 Sequoia sempervirens
CTATTGGTTTATGTTTGTTTTCATTCATGTTGATTACAAACCTAATTTATGTTTTGTTGTGAGGTTGTTTGAGGTTAAGCCTATTGATTGAGTAGAGCATGTTGTACAAGC
Source organism: Sequoia sempervirens (assembly GCA_007258455.2). Taxonomy (NCBI): domain Eukaryota; kingdom Viridiplantae; phylum Streptophyta; class Pinopsida; order Cupressales; family Cupressaceae; genus Sequoia; species Sequoia sempervirens. The sequence continues at coordinate 220,755,218 of VDFB02086081.1, forward strand.
TAGTCAATTTTACCTCAGAGTTCTTGTCTTCTTTGCTAACATGATCCAATAAATCTAACTCCTCATCAATAATTCTTCCTCTCTTTAGCATCAAGATGTATCTACCAATCTACATGAGGAAACCTCATATATTGTGGAGGCATAAATGTGATCTAATAGGAAAATCATGCTACTGGTTAACACCACGTGTTTCTATGTTTTGATTTGGCAATGCCATATATACCTTCATGTTTGCATCCCTAAAGCTATCTCAACCTCCTCTACCAATCATTATATTCAATTTCTATGTACATCATAACTATTACTATTCATTTCTCCTCATATTCCAAGGAAATTATCAATTGAATCCTCTAAAGTATACTAATATTGATGTGACCTTAAACCTAAAAATTATTAATTGTGTTAGATGTACTTACTTTATTATGATCATTTAGTCTATAAGATTCACTAGCATCTCTAGCTTTCCATTTTTTATATTAGTTCCTTGCATGAATGAATATTCCTCACATGATAATTGATACACATGCTATATTCTTCTTTCCATGGTAATATTTTTTAAATACTTAATTTCTAGGTTGACTAAGATAGAGTCACCACTCTTCAACTAGAAGAGATAAAAAATTATTTTCTAATTAGGAATATTACAACCACACTACTACTTCAAATTGCTAATGGATATAAATTTCTTAAATAACCAAGGTATTCAAGATGATATATTGATTAAAAATTTCCTTGGTAATGGTGCCATTCTATTGGGTCCAAAACTATTGCTCTAAAATCCTAGAACTTAATTTCACCTTCAAGGATAGGAACATGTTTAAGAAGGTAAACCAAGGTTCATCTATAGATTATGGAGGGTTAAAATCCAATCAATGAGAGTGGATAAGCTCTCCTACACTTTGGGCTCAACTTAAACCTAGGAGGGTGTTCTTAGAGGTGACCAAAATAGGATAGACAATGTTAAAATATAAAATAATATGATAATTTAACAATTATTTCCAATACAATTTTAACTCCAAAGGATTTGAGTAGGTTAAATGCTAACCAATTGCATATATGGCCTCTTATATAGTTGATAATGATATCATTGTAGAAAATACAAGATGAAGGTATGTATACATTATTCATAGGATGATCAATTGGTAATCTACTCACAAATAATATTCTCCCTGTTTAAACTATTGAATCATGAATTACAAAGATATTAGAACATGTTTTAATTGATAGTAAAAGATTTTTTCACTATTAAAAAGAGTGTGATTGAATCACCTATTTCTAAGATTGGTCCCTATCCAAGGGGTTGCAAAATCACAATTCACAAAAGGGAAAAATAGAAAATAGAAGCATATATGAATCAATCTAAGCATAATATACATCAAGAATATATATCAAATACACAATATTTACTTAATCATTCGATATTATATACTACGTAAATCCACATGTAAGGAAGAAATGATCATTATAAGGCTCACAATATTTTAAAAAGTCTTACATTTATCAAATCTACATTACATTCATATTAGCAAGTATGATAAGAGGAAACCTTAATAAAATGTTATAAATTCATTGAAATATACATAGATAATCCTGAAAGTTTAATATCTAACAGGTGCCCATTATAATATTATTACTTTTAAATGTTTCAAAAACCCACTAACCTCCTCAAATTAGACATTCAATGATTGAAACCCTAAAATTCACCTGACGCTTACATATTTTTTCTAAAAATAATAATGATCAACCCTTGTAATGATGAAGGAACTCACATTTATAACACATGAGAAATTTGTGCCATTTCCGCACATGGGAAACAACTTCAAATTAGGAATTTTGAAATAACTTACCATATTAATGGCGGTTTACATGAATGCACACTATTTATTGTTGAAGAAACACATTTGGCATCACATTTGGGTGGGAAAACATATATTTTTAGAAAGTTGCAAAGGTCAAATAGGGGCATTTATGTTGATTTGGGAATTCTTGGGGTAACTGAATGAGTGTGTTGAGCCTTGGCACAAAATTTTGAATGTTCCATTGTCTAGTAGGAGTTAGGTCTAGGAGGGACTCGCAAATAAGAAGCTAGAGTTTGTGGGATGAAGACATGGTAGGGGGTTTGGTCATAGAGAGGGTTAGGGACTTAGAATAGGGAGGGTTAAGTGTTAGATCCTAAGAGGGACCATGGACTTGGAAAGAGTGGGAAGGGGTCACAATTCAACACAAATGCCTTGGAAAATACTCAAACTTAAGATGTTTCATTGAACACTTAACATAATTAACACATGGGAGTTCAAAAAGGAACATCACAAGACACAATTGGGAAAATTTGGCAAGGACTTAGCTTGATTCTTATAATTTTTTGATAGGGTCCCAACACATATTCAACTATGAGATCTATTTTTCAATAGGATTCTCCTTGTAAAATCTCACCTCTAAATCTCTCCAAAAAAGGGTAAAACCTACATGATCAATTTAGGAAAAACTTATAAATAATAGGGATAAATGAGGGACATGGTCCCACTGAGCATGCTAGAAAGTTGTATAGAAAAGTATGAAATAAAAATAAACCCATTTCACATCTACTTACACCTCAATTTAGCCATCAATCACCCACATGCAGTTCTTGATATGTTAATGGTGATTGTGCTCAAAGGATTTGTTGTTGATGAGTGATAGAATATGGTTGCTCCTAGCGACATCATCACTTTGTATGCCAAACTAAGGATCTCCAAATGGCTTATGGAATGGTAGATTTTAGGCTTTTGATTGAGAGGATCAATGATCAAGATTGGTTGAGAGGATTAATAGGTCCCGACTAATGGGTGAAAGCACAAACCTGTGTCACAGTTTCGGCCAACTAAAGTAATTCGACTGGATTACTTTCGGCCGACCAGCTTTCGGCCGATAATGTTTCGGCCGAATCCACGGGGCAGCCACATGGCGCCTACGTGGCTCAACCTTTTTGGGTGAGTTACTTTCGGCCGAAACGTTATTGGCCGAAAAGGTGTCAGCACGACGCCCATCTAGATAGACCTGTTCGGTCGAGTATATTTCGGCCGAAACCCTATCGACCGTAAGGGTATCGACCGAAAAGCGTTAATAAAATTAAAAAAAAACCAGGCCCACTATTTGGACCGCTTGGGTGAAAGGATTGAGGGCGAGAGCTTGTCGGCCGATCACCAGCAACATCGACTATATTTGGTAGGTTCCATTTGGGGCATTCACTGGATTGTTTGATTTCTCGTCTCGTTTGTGTCTAGTTTGAGAAATTTGTGATAAAGTTCAAGGAAATTTGTGATTTCTCGTTTGTTAGGGTTTGATTGAAATGCAAAAATCAAGTTTTGTGATGGATATTGGCTGAAAGGTAGTGAATGTTGTGATATTTGTGATAAAGTTTAAGGAAATATATAAAATTGGGTGAAACAGATAAGAATAGAGAGAAAAGGTTACTTGCAGAGAGAAAATAAAGATTTCTATTCCTAAAAACAAAGAACATTTCTACCAGAGTAGACCACTGAACATTTCTGTCAGCAGGGCTTAAATTTGATGGCCGTATGACAGTATTTAGAGATTTTTGCCATAAAAAACAATCAAAATTTTATGAAGATTGTATCAAATGAAAGGAGAGATTTTGGATTGAGTGTCAAAATTTATATAGTATTATAATGATATATATATTTGATTTATATATAATTTTACTTACACTAAGGTATATCATAATGTTTTAAGGGCGCCTTTGAATAGATAACCGTCATTAAAAAATTTGTTGAAAGGAAAGGTCGACCATCAAATTTAAGCCTTGTCTGCCAGAGTGATTGTTGAACAATAACTAGACCACTGATAATGAAAGAACCTGATTTGGAAGTTCCATTAACCTTTGAAGATACTCATCTCATTTTTGTGGATCTGATTCAACTTGAATCATCTGCCCTACTGACAAAAAGTAATATTGTATAGAAGTTAGTCTAATATGCTTTTATAGAAGAATAGAAAAGTTGTGATATTTAACTCATTATAAGTCATATTTTACAAAATCTTCTCCCTTTGTGGAATTTTATAGAACCTCTGGAGTAGTTATCATCCTTCATTGTTCTGATAGCCATTCTTACTTCATCCCTTGTGATGTTTTTTCTAAATCCATGGCTTCTTGGCTAGAATTTTTTTTTCCAACCACTATCTCACATGTTTTCTCATGGCTAGAGATATATCATAATTTGTATATGCTTATTTCTTGATCTGTATTTTCATTTTTTAATCTCCAAAGTGAAATTTTCTATTCCATGTGCATCCGTACTTTAAAGCTCTCAATGGAGAGGAAATTTTTTTCTGAGCACAGTGTGTATCTCTGTGTTTTTACACCACCTAGAATAAAAGCAGAGGTTAACTGTGAGATATTTATGTAAAAATGACGATACCTTTCTCCAGTATCATCACAACTAATTCATGGTGGGTATGCTTTGCTGAGAAGCTTATGATGGTGAATAGAAGACTTCTATCCAAGCATAGTGGAAGCCCAAGGCATAATACAACCCACAAATTTTTTTATCTAATATTAATAATATTCTTGTGGGGTTATGGTGAACCTGTCATGCAATCCAATGTAGATAACTTCCATCAAATGTAACTTCAATGGTGGGTTCTTTCAGGTGGGAAAGTTGGGAAAATTAAAAATCAAAACGTCTTAAAAGCATCAAGTTTCCAAAATCTATAATAACATCTTTTCAATTGAAAAACACTTTTTTCTATGAATGGAAAATAGCATGTTTATAAGAATCCTTTTCTTCATTATGGTGAACTTATCTTCCAATTTTGAATGGCTGATATGATCCCTTGGCTATTATAGATTTTGGACTTTTGGAGTATCTGCCATGGAAAAATAGCAACTACGTTATGAAAAATAGCAACTACGTTATGAAAAATAGCAACTACGTTATGTTCGTTTACAAATATATGACTTTTCTCTCTCAAAGTTAAAAATAAAATGGTTGATTGCACGTTGCTTCAGCCTCATAGGTTCTCCAATTCTTTTTAGGTATTCCAACAATTTAATTTCAATGATATAAAAGGTGTCAACTTCATAAAATAGGAGTTATGTTTTCCTAGGTATTAGATTTAAGAGGATGTATTTGAGATGGGGTTAAAAGTGTCATTCACATATTTCTTAAAATTTTGCTATCACATATCATTCACATATAAGCTTATCAATAAGAAATGATAGCTTTTACTATTTCACCACTTTAATTTCAATCATCTAATAGACATCAACTTCATAGTTATTGTATAAGAAAATATGAGCTCCCATTTTTTATGTATGAGATTTAAGGGTATTTTAACAACTTTAATTTCAATCATATAAAATGTGTCAACTTCATAAAATACTGTAGCTCCTATTTTTTAGGTGTTAGATTTAAGGGTATTTCAACACTTCAATTTCAATCATATAAAATGTGTCAACTTCATAGAATACTATAGCTCTTATTTTTCAATCATATAAAAGACGTCAACTTCATATTATTGTATAAGAAAATAGGAGCTCTGATTTTTAGGTATTAGATTTAAGGAGATGTATTTGAGATGGGGTCAAAAAATTTCATCACATACTTCCTAAAAATTTTCTATCACATATCATTCATATATAAGGTTATCAATATGAAATGACAACATTTACTATTTCAACAATTTAATTTCAATCATATAAAAGATATCAAGTTTATAGAATATTATATATCAGCTTTTACTATTTCAATAGTTTAATTTCAATCATATTTTTAAGTCATCAACTTCATTGAATATTGTAGCTCCGATCTTTTAGGTATTAGATTTAAGGGTATTTCAACACTTTAATTTCAATCATATAAAAGGCATCAACTTCATAGAATATTGTATAAGAAAATAGGAGCTCTATTTTTTAGGTATTTGTTGTGAAATCTCTTTATACACCTTAACTAACCTTAGCCAGTCTACTAGTGTTTCATTTTCAAATCTCATGTCACTAGTATTTCTAATTTTTCCAATTTGAAACTATATTTTTAATCTTTATTTTGATGTATTTTGGTTGTACCACAAGTCAATTAGGATCCTAATCTTCCACCCAGGAGTGGTTTTCTAAACCTTAGCATGACCCAGACCAATGAGAATGATTTATATATTCTTATGTACATGTATGTATGTGTGTATACATATGTATTATATATACATGTGTACATGTGTACATGTGTGTATGTATGTATGTATGTATATATGCATATATATATGTATGTACATGTATGTATATGTGTACATGCACATATATGTGTATGTGCATATGCATGTACATGTGTGTATGTGCATATGCATGTACATGTGTGTATGTGTGTATGTATGTATGTGTGTATGTATGTATGTATGTATGTATGTATGTATGTATGTATTATATATACATGTGTACATGTGTGTATGTATGTATGTATATGCATATATATATGTATGTATATGTACATGCACATATATGTGTATGTGCGTATGCATGTACATGTATTATATAAACATATGTGTACATGTGTGTATGTATACATATGTATGTACATGCATGTATATATGTGTATGTGTGTATGTGTGTACATGTATGCATGCATGTGTGTAAATGTGTGTATGCATGTATGTATGTGTATGCATATATATATGTATGTACATGTATACATATGTACATGCACATATATGTGTATGTGTGTATGTATGTATTATATATATGTGTATGTGTATGTCAGTATGCATGTACATGTATTATATATACATATGTGTATGTATGTATGTATATGTATGTATATTGCGTATATGTGTGTTGCGTGTGATAGCGTGTTGCGTGCGTGTATATGCATGTGTGTGTGTTGCTTGGTTAATATGCGTCGTGTTGCATTACGCACGTACGCATGTAATATCGTGTGCGTGCGCATACGCAGTGTGCGCATATGTGCGTGTGCATGCACATACGCACGTACACATGTATATCAATCGTGGTGCGTGTGCATACGTAATATGTATGTGCGTATGCATGCGTACATGCCGCACGTACGTATGCGTACGTACTGCGTACGCGTATGCATGTATGTGTATTGCGTGACGTACGCACCTGAATATGTGTATGTAATAATAATAGCAATAATAATAATAATAATATGTGTAATAATAATATGTGTAATGTGTAATAATAATATATATATATATATATATATATATATATATATATATATATATATACATGCACGTACACACATGCACTCCCACATACATACATGTGTACATATAGATATATGCACATGTATCTATATGTTTATATTTTATTCCTAAGGAATTTATTTCAAAGAATTTTAACTTTATTACTTTAATATGTTTTAAGTTAGATCGAAAAATTAAGGAAATGTTAACCTTTTTATAATTTCTAGTGTTTGATTTAAAAAATAATTGATTACAAAGAAAGGCTAGATCATATGTGACCAATTGTAATGAAGAGTATTTTTTTATTTTGATCAAAATTTTAGTATAGAGTGGTTGAAAGGATAAATATTTTTTTTCCATATTTACTCTTGGTTGAATATTACATGCATGTCTATGATTTAATAGGTTCACATAGCTCGATAGATATAAAGTTTGAACTAGATCTCATTAGATACATTTAAATTCAAAAATGTTTTCTAGTTTTGAAACTTGAAAATTTTACCTTTAATTTAAATATATATATTTTTAGTTTTGAAAAAAATTCAATTTAAATTTGTTTAGTTCATTATGTAATTTTGTTTTAATGATATGCAGATCTCTATCTATTTATATATATCATGGCCGATGAGGGATCTCATCATTCCCCTTGTTCTGAGCGAGAAGCTCAAACTAGATCAAATATATTTCAGGATAGTATTGCTAGATTGGACAATGCTCTAAAATGTTTAGAGCAAACAATTCACAACTCCCCCAATTTGGCTAATCGAGATAGATTAGTCACTATTAGACAAGAGATTATTAAGATGATTGAGACAATTCGATCATACAATCCTTATGATGAAATCAGCATTGAACAGTTTTATTTTTCTCTTGCTAGGAGTGTTACTGGCACAGTGAAACATAGAGAAGTTGCCAAATTAGTTTCAGGTGAAAATGTGTTATCCATGTTCCCATTTTATAGAGGAAAAAATAAAATTAGAGGATATGTGGTTACGAGGTGTGAAGATCCTCTTGTTGCGCCATTCATATACCCTAGATGGTTGGCAGCACATCATAGATGGCCTCACAATGATGAGCTACCATTTTATTTTGTCAAACAGTTATATGCAGAATTTCATTTACATATAGAGGTGGACTACACATCTTATCCTGAGCATGCTGGCCAAGGTAAAGGCCATTTTTCTGACAAACCATAGTTTAGACCTTCAAATTTGCCACCGCCTATGGACAAGAGGGCATTAGTTGGCCCAAACCTTTTGGTTTTACCAAAACATTTGGAATTGGCAACAGCAAGGGAGGAGCAACAAGGTCCACTCAGAGTCAGATTTTTGAAAACATTGCCTCTATTAAGACGTAGATTGATCAGATTTCATCTGATCGAGTTGGTAGATATTTATTACGCCCACAGATCAACCTTCCTCCCACTGAGGCTACATCTGCATCGTATGATCCATTTATTAGTGCCGATCTACCTACTCTTGCAGATGTCGAGCATATGACCCACACGACTCTGTGTAATACGTGTAGACTCTCAATTTTGGATTTACTAGCAGCATATCAGGTTATCAGTGAGGACCATGGGATTGCTCTTGACAGGGTACCAGACTTTATTAGACAATGATATCCTCATACACATATGAGCCATAGGGTGGCAAATGCAGCTCAGGATATTCCACATCAGCCTACAGAATCCCATGCACATCATGTTTCTGTTGATCCTTTAGCTTGTCCAGGTGGTCGTCAGGATGTTACAGGTCACGTTGAGGCTACTGCGACACCTGATCCTGTCCATGGGACATATAGTCGACTTCTTTTTGCTACTGATACTGTACATGCTACAGAGCCCCCTACGATGTCTTTACATTCTCGTGATCTTAGTGACATTGGTAGAGCCATCAAGCAGGCACAACAGGTACTTTCAATTTATAATTTAAATACATGTATATATTTTTAAAATTGTGTTCTAAAAATTTATGTAATGCATTTTAAAAACTTCTAGGGGTTTAACTCCTGATTGAAATTGTGTACTTGAAAATTTTAAGCAGTATGGTGATTTCCCAGACTTTGGAAATTTGGAGCATGATGGTGATCCCATGTAGTATGCAGATGAGGTACATTTAAATTTAATTTTAAAAAACTAATTACTTGATGTTTAAGTTTGAACACATTGAACTCAAGTACATTGTAAAATTTTTAGATAATTTTACATATATATGTGTACTTGAACACATGCAGGGGTTGGGACGAGGCTCAGGACACAGATCGGGAGATATTGGATCGGGACATGGATCCACACATCTTGGATCAGCAGAGCGATCGGTCCATGGATCGAGGGAGAGGTCGAGGGAGAGATCAAGCCATGTATCGAGGGAGAGGTCGAGGGAGAGATCGAGCCATAGATCTGATGATTCTATTCATACCAGACATCCCTCTCTTTGAGATTTGTTTTATAGTATTACATGTTTGAGATCATTTTATTACATGTTGGAGACACTTTTTATGATTTATGTATTGAACATTTGGACGTGTTACATACTTATGTTTTATGGTACACATATATATACTTGTTATAATTTACATGTCACATTCATACAGTTATGTTTTATGGTTTGAATCTTAGAGGTTTGTTATATACGTGCATTATTATGGTTTGATGAACTCACTTACATTACATCTATAAATACATCGTGCATTAAATTAGTTTATGGTTTTATTTATTTAGCAAGGAACAAGTACCTTTATTTAAATTTAAATTATGGTAACTTGTTCAAATGCACTTGTTGTACATATAGATAACTTTACATTGTGAAATCAAAATGTTGGACTCCACTATCTAATGGCTGCTATTTGTAAATTTAAAAAGATGGACATGTACATGTAATTAATTTAAATAAATAGTTCAAATGAATTTGTCTTTAATAAATAGGTCAAGAAATAGAAAAAATTGAATGCAAATATGCTTGAGATTAATGCTATATATTTTAAAGTAGAACATAAAAATGCAATTGGAAATAGATGATAGTTAGATTGAATTCTTTAAAGCTCTAAATGTTCATTTTTAAAGTTAGTAAAAGTTAAATACATTTAAATTGTGCATATATCATGCTCTACATTAACCTAATTTCTAATTCCATATAATCTAATACACATGTTCATTTGCATGTGCATGCAAAGAATTCTTGAACTAGATGATGAGCTATACTTGTGTCAAGTTGAATGTAAATGAAATCATATATATATATATATGTTTGAAAGTGTTCACTTAAGAATGAACCATATAATTCAAATAAAGCATGCAAGCTATAAGTGGAGTTGAATGTAAATGAAATCAAATTTCTAATCTTGAAAGTTTAAGAATTCCATGTGGAACATTTATATATATGTAATTAGAAATTGATATATATATTTAAATCTTGAAAGACATGCACATTTAATATTAAATTAAAAATTGATGACAATTCTATATAAATTAAAAATTGATAAATCCATATTTAATTGTACTGGAAAGATGGACCAAATTACATACATGGTCTCAAGCTATACATGGTAAACAAAGCTAAATTGATGCCAAAATGTAGCTATCTCAAGCACCCCAAACACCATCACTATGATTCACTACAATGTTCATATATTCCAATGCACCTTAAGGTGAACAAGAAAGGACAAACCAAGAGAACCTGGATACAATCTAGCATTAACAAAATGGATAAATAATTTAGTTCTATACTTAAAAGATAGGAGCTAATATTCTTAAGCAAATTTGGATTTTAAAGATGAAATCAAATTATAAGGTCAAGTGATTTTTTATTAGGAGATTGGATTTGAAATGGATGATAGTCTAGATTAAGGATAAGGTCCCTAGATGTTGAAAACTTTGGGTGATGATGAAAGGACAATATGATGTATGGACTAGATTGAGACCAAGTAACCAAATTTTGATGTTTAAGTGATGATTTTTTATTAAGGATGGAGAATGGATGTATGGTTGAGATGGATCTAGATGGATAATTTTTAAATGATTCTAGGATGATTATGGTTAAATGGGTTATTACTTGATAAAGTGATCTTAACTTGATGATTAGGATGAGGGATGCTTACCTGATGAAAATAATAAAATTAGGATGTGATGATTAGGATACATGAAAATCTAGATGATCATTTAAAATTATTGAATGTCGTGCATTAGTAATGTATAAAAAATAAAGAAAACTAGAGACAACATTTATGTCTAGATTCTTCACCACTCAAACACCAAATCAACTAGATAATTTTATATAAGTTTTTGGAGTTGAATGTTCAAATCAAATGAAAGATTTGAATGTGAACTTAAGAATTCTGCGGAACATAAATAAATTTAAATGCAAAATTGGAACATAGACTAGGTTTTGTACATATTGTTGCACGTATATATATATATATATATTCAATCTAGCTCATGTATATAGGTGGAGTTGAACAAATATTTAAATTCAAAGATTTGAAAGTGAAAGTTTAACAATTCCATGTCAAACATAAAAATTTACAATCAAGGAATCTAGAGAGATGATATAAAGGCATTTCTAGAGATTCTCAAGAGTGAACTTAAAAGAATGAACCATGTCCAACATGTAAAAATGCAATTGGAAATTTAGATGATTTAAAGGAATTTAGGAAAAATGTAAATGAAAACATTTTTAAAGTCACTAGGTTTTGTATCAAGCATATATATGATCTAATATACATGTCACATTCTAAAAAAAAAAACCCATTCTAAATCATGTCACATGTCCAATCAATACAAATATATATTATCTAGATTTGGAGTCATAAATGTGTACATATATCCAAAAACAACTTAAAGCTCCTGGTACATAAAATCTGGATCCTCTCTATCTTTAATTATCTCTAAAATCTTCTCATGATCTTCAATAGGAAACCTCCACTTTTGTTTGGCACGTCCCCTTTTAGGTAAAGTTTCTAAATTTATTTTTGTTGCCAAAACTAAGTGACTGTAATGTAGAACCTTTTGTCTTGGCCTATAATCAACAAATATAATACCATTTTTATCTATCTTTATTTGTTGATAATATGTGCCTTCAATAACGACTGATCCAATGGGATACTCTTGTCCATCACCATCTGTCATCAATTCGACCAATTTGCTTTTTGGTTGTGTACATCTTAGTAGATAGTAATCTACACCTTCCACATTTTCAGGATCTGCAACTACAACGAAAATATCTCTTGTACACACACCACATATTTACATATTTAAGTAAATTATACATTTAAAAGTTGTAAAAAAATATATTTTATCTTTGAAACTTACTTAAACATAGAATATATATATATATATATATATATATATATATATATATATATATATATATATATATATATATATATATATATATATATATATAAATTTAAATCTTGATTTTAACTAAATTAATCAATTTGGACATACCTATAACAACTAAATCAGATACACATTCGTAATCAGCTGAATATAGTGGATCGTAGACATCAACATTGTCATCTTCAACAAAAGGAGGCATTGATATTAATTGTTTCATTTCCCATTGTGAAACATACCCATCTCTAATATTCTCACATTGATCAATATTTGCATTGTCCTCAATGCAATCAATACAAAAACATGATTTTCTCTCACATTCATTGCATAAGGCCTACTACTCCCCGTTGTCATGATTTGATGTAGATTTCTAATACCATGAATTGCTTGACAATTATAAGGATTTGATCGATCAATATCTATTTAAATTCAAACTAGAAAATTCAATTTGAAATCATGTATGTACTTGAACTTTGAAATTCAAATTTTTAACAAATTTTGACTAGACATACATACCTGTAACTTCCCAAAAATACCATGTGTTGTATGTTGAGTCGCGAGCAGAAAAATGACTTTTGCACCATTCAACAATTTTGTTTGCATTTCGTATGGCATTACCTACAAGTTACACACAAGTTGGAACAATTTGTCACCTATTACTTTCAAGGAACTTAAAAGAATTTAATTTAGTTAAATTAAATATATATATCTAATCTTTTAAAAAATATCAAGCTAAATTGGACATATATATATATATATATATATATATGGTGAAAACTTTACATACTAGCAAGTTCATGTTGACGAAGTGCACGCTTCACACATGCTCCTGCTCCATCATGCTCTCCTTTTCCATGTCCACTCTCATAAAAATTCCACAAAAAATTGGTGTTGCGTCTAGCATGTTGACTGCTTAACCAAACAAAGGCTTTTGCAGACTTAAATTGTCCTGTGAAGTTACAAATAATTAAACACTTGAAAACCAAATTATCTTCAAAAAACAATTTAAGTCTCAAAGTTAAAAGTAAATATAAATTAATTAAAAATAATTTAAAAACCAATGTACTTACCAGCACATCCATCAGACCATATCTAGTGTTCTTGATTTATGCCACATCATCTTAGGTCTTCAAAAAGCATTTTGAAACAATGAGCTACACAGCTTCTATCATGATTCGTATCATCACTGATATAAAATTGAACCTCTTTGATGATAATTCTATCATCTTTGCTACTTTGTATTCCATCGACTGCTAACTCTGCATGCCTGTAGCAAACTTGCACGAAGATTGCAACTTGCTCTGAATGATAATATTGACTTTGAATCTCAGTTTGAGGACTAAATGTATAGTTCTCAGAGAAATCTACAATAGAGAGAATACAACCTGGTGGAAAACAATTCTTTGAATAACGAAATTGCTTAGATTGCCATCTTGCACCATGACAATGTTGGATATGTGGATATATGATATTGCGAAATTTACTCATGAATTCATTGTAAGGCAATCCACTCTCTTTGAGAACAATTTTTTTGGCCTCAACTCCTGACTTCGTTAAGTATGTCTCATATTCAAATCTCTTCCAAGTAACTTGCATTTCATTATTGTCAACATGTAAAAGATTCTTCAAATCTCCACAATCATTACATACATTTTTTATACACTGAACGTTGAATTCATCCGAATTTTCTGATTTTTCACATAGAAGAGACTTCACAAATTGTGTTGTGCTTCCAGGGATGGCTAAATTTCGATCAATTGTTGCCATAACTTTTCTATATGATTGTAGGTGTAGATCAAATTCAACATGATTTCGACAACAACAAGTTTCACGTACTTTATTTATACGTACAAATGATGGTCGTAGTGTTTCAAACATCCTTTGACAAATCTTCACATTTAAAAATTCTTGTTTAAATGCTTCAAAAAGTTCACTTTGTGTTGTATCTATAAAATGTTTTGGATGAGAAATTTTTGTACCATCATCACCTATTATTTGTATAGTATCCCTTCTATTGGAAGAAACACGAGAGTGGGTGATCCAATATTCAACTACTTGTTTCTTTACATCTTCTGAAATTCTATCTTTTCGAGGAACCCTACAAATATTTACCTAATTTTTCTCAATTTTTCCATCTATTTCATCTCTCTTTTCAATATATCTTTGAACAGTTCTCCTAGAAACATTTAGTAATTCAGAAATTGCTTGAACTTGTCTTCTATATGATAATTTCTTACTAGAAATTATAGTCATCAACGCTCTACGTGCAACACTTAAATCACTAGACCAACTCTTCTTTTCAATACATTCTAATGCTTCTTGCAGGTTTTCAACAATTGTTTGTTTTAAATCTGATGAATTTTTCCTATTATCAACCCCTAACAACTCCAAAACAGGGGTCATTTCTTTTCATCTAAATAACTTTGCAATTAACTGTGCTCTTCCAATTAGAGATTTCTCTTCAAAAAATTCATCCCATATTTTTTTAGAGTGTAATTTTAATGTGCTTTCAGATAACATATCTTCAGATGAAATATTATTGAAAAGAGAATCTTCATCCATCTCCATCAAATTTTCCATACCATAGTCCAAAACATTTATATTAGTACTAGGTTCAGTTTGTTCTTGTACCTGTACGTCACCTTGATCATCAATATTTTCCATGGGTTGTTGTTCAGTAGATGTTCCTTCATCCGCTTTTCTCTTTCTTTGTCTTACTCGTGTTCGTTCATACTTCCTCGATCTAGCCCTTGGATTTGCCATCACAAATTACACTCAAATTTGAATGATTGCCTACATAGAAATTTGTACACACATAAGCTTTCCATGAAACATGTACATGTAATATAGCATAAATATTTTTAAAAGCTTGTAACTAGATGCAAAACATAAACATAAAATATTTAAACAAAAGTTTTTAATAAACATAAACATGCAAAACATAAAATATTTTTAATTGAATAATGAATATTTTTCTACACATATTTCTTTGATGTTAATATTTTAATAAAAAAAAAGTGAAAACAAACTTCAAATGCATTTTCAATAAAAACATAATCAATTAAATAAGTTGAAGATCAATACACCTTAAAAATATCTCTCCTCTTCTCCAAATGCCTTTTTTTTTGTCGAAATAAGTCTTGTAAATTTCAGAAATGATAAACCTTCTAAAATGTTGAAATAAATCTTCTTTAATCGAAAACAGTCGAGAAAATTTTGAAATATTTGTTATTTTTGAAATTTTTTAATTTGATAAATTTGAAATAAAATAACTTTATTTTATTTCATTCGTTTTCGATCGAGTACTTATTGGCCGATAGGTTTTCGATTGGTTCATTTTCAGCTAAAACTTTATCGGCCGAAAACGTCTAGTTGGCATCCTACATGGCAACTCACTCATCATTTTTTAGAATTTTCTGAAACATTCATTTTTGGCAGAGTATTTCTCTGGTAAGATTGATCTTTTTAAAAAAAATAAAAATACCCTTTTGTAGAGCTTGAATTGTAGAATCCAAATATATAATTTTTATAATATTTTGATTAGTTTTAATATCTTTTATTTTTAAAATAATGCAAGTAGGTTTTAAAAATAAAAAAAGAGGTTGATTTGATATTAAAAAAATGATAGTAAAGCTTATTAAAATGTTTTAAATATTATATGAGGCATAAGAGGAGAGAGTCTACTTCAAAAGAGTATGTTTTTTTTTTCAAAAATGATTGAAAAATTTGAAATTAGTTGACGATCTGTGAAAACTATCAAATTCTAACATGTTTGAATTTAAAACGTTATTACGAGAAAAATATACATCAAAATGTGATTTTTTTTCCATGCACAAGATATTGAAATTACCTATTTGGAAACAAAAAAAATAGGGAGAAATGAAGTTTTTTTCATTTTGTTTCTTTACGGCCCATGAAGTCACTCTTTGGTGGTGGAATTCATTCCCAAAGTGGTTTCTTCACATATATCCACTAAATTCAACTTGCTTCTTCATTATTTAGTTTACAAGGTTTATTAGATTAATCACATCTTAATTTGGTTTAACTCTAATTTTTTTAATATTTCCATTATGTTATTTTCCCCTTTACTAACCTTAATATTATAACTATGAATTGTGTTTAGAAGGGCCCACCTTTCTTTCGATGTTGTGTTTTCTATTGTACTAGGATAATTATTGTTCTATTAGTTTTTTAAATCTACTTGTGTTGTTAGGGAAGCTATAGGAAAAACATCATGATGAAAGAATGATAAGTTCAATAGGTCCAAAAATAGGCTACGAGAATGAAAAATAAAGGATATTTTTGAGGAAAATTATTATTAAATATTTGTAATAGAAAAGGAAAATATTAAAGGAATATGAACTAAAAAATATGAAAATATTGACAAAATGGCATGGGGGATCATATGGTTGAGTCTTGTATCTTTTCTTTCTGGAATGAATATCTCTAATGGTGCTACTACATTTAGTTTTTGGAAGAAAATAGAAGCAATTTTGCGTTGTGTACTAAGTGGGCCTATAAGACTAGAGTGATGGAGATCTTGCATAGTGAGTTACAAATGCTTAGTTTAAGAAACTTGATGATACTATTGTGAGTCTCAAAATCAAGGGGGAGTATGTTGATAAGTGATGCATGAGTCTCAACTCCATGCAGTTTCTTCCATGTGTAGTTTTATTTTAAGATAGTTAATTTTCATAAATTTTATTCTTAGATGCATGTGTTTTAGTTTTGCATGCTAAATGCATTGAGGAAAAATAGTCCAATATGCTATCAATTTTTAGGGGATACATTCTCTATAAAGAGTTCCCTTGACTGTTCATAAAGTAAGCATGTTTGTAATGTATTGAGGAACATACAATTGATGTAATAGTAAACCTCTACATTGAGGTGCATCATGATGTAACCTATTTGAATGAATAAAATATTCTTGTGTGTTAAAAAAAATGTGTGTTTTCTATTACAATATAAGTTTATTGTTTGTATGTTTCAAAATATACAATTGGTATCAGAGCAAGGCTAGGATAGGAGCCCAAAGAATTATATTAGAGTTTCTTAAGGGGGGTGTTGGTAATAATCCAAACCCATACCAAATATGGGTTTCTCCTATACGAAACAAAGGGCTTTGTAAAAAAACTTAATTTAAAAAAAAGAAACTTTGAAAATGATGGAAATAAATTATTGAGGCAAGAAATTAAACACTTTTAATATTATTTTTTATTAACTGAGTTATATTTATATTAAGCTAAAATATGAATTTAGAGCTAACTATTGTATCGATAACATCAAATGAAGTGTGAAGATTTTAATGTTTTCATGTATTAGGTAATGGAATGGAAATGTAGAAAGCATTAAAAATAAACAAATACATAATAATAGGGGTCAGGGGCCTAGCTCGATTGGATAAAGCATCCTATTGAAGGTGAGAGATGATGAGGTCTAGTCTCCCCCCAGACCTGTGGTACCAGAGGGTGTGTCATGCCAACACCACCGGTTACGTGAAATTTTTTTACCAAGCGTACTACATTTTATAGAGGGAAGGATACTCGACCGACTCATGTAGTCTAATATATATATATATAATAATAATAAAATATGTAACACTATACATATATGGAGAAAAAAATTCATTAAAAAATCTACCATCAAGGATATAATAATATTATACATGATGTTAAGGAGACCCTATGACGTGAAGGTGGGTATTTTTTCCTATAGAGCCATGAACCCTACTTTTAACCTTGTGATGTTTCTCTCTACCACATTAAGAATTGAGAAATCCAATCCATAAATCTATTTTAAAAGTGTTTACCTCAAAAAATTTATGGCTCATGGCATAGTGTGATGGTTAAATCATGGAATTATTGTTGAAGGCACCAAGGTTTAAAACCTTTTTGTGCCATTGTAATTATGGGTATTGTGCCACCATTGACTTAGTTCACTTATTGCATTTAACCTTTTTGTTCAATTTTTTGGTGTTCACATACATTCCTTCATACTCCAAACCCTTGGGCCATCAATGTGCTCATGAGTATTGCACCCCTAATGGGATATTTTTCTTTCAGTTTCAAGTATTCACATTCATGTTTTTTTTCATGCTTGGGATGAAGTCCCCAATTTATGGTCTCACCTACCTCAAGCCAAGCTAAAAATTCCCATGTGAAACATAGGAAAATAGGTGGGAAAAAACATCAAAATGAATTAATGAACAATGTACCTATCTTCCTAGTTTCATTCAATATGAGGGTTTTAATGTGTAAATGAGAATTAGAAAATAAATCTAACCCAAATACCAGTAAAGATGCAAGTTTTAAGAGGGTCAAATGTTTTGTACATGTTTCAAAAAGTTTTTTTTCAAACCTAAATGAGGACGCATTCACCCTATGGCGAATGGGTCCTGACTAGGGCTCCAGAAAATCTGTTTCTAGATTATGTTCCTCTCAATCTGCACTCCTAGATTCTAGTTGAGCACTATCATAAAGTTGGAAATAAATCATGTAGCTCAATTTCTATGATTTGACAACTTTCTTTGCAACTTTGACAACTTTGATTTTTTTTCAAATTTTGTACTCCAATTGATCTTCACCCTAAAACCTACAATCACACATCAGAGGAGAGAAAAATATTGTTTTTTTAGGGAATAGGGGTTTGCATTGGTCAAACCCTATTTTTGTAATTAAACGTTATAATGAAATTAAAGCATGAGAGGAATGATGAATGAATAAATGCAGTGTCACACCTCACCACACCTTATTTGAACCTTGGAATGTAGATCTACAAACTAGCATGAAGTGGCCTCAATGAATGTAGATCTTGATCAGAAAACTTGATGTAACACAATGCCTTGAATATGCTTGATTGATCTTGAATTCTACATCAACACATTAGCTCAACAACATGCATGATGCATTATGCCTTTTACATAATGAAATGGATCTTGATTGCTGCAATAATCTTCTTCAAATCTACCCTTGAAGGCCTTAGAATATTCTCTTGAATTCTCTCTTGATCATAAGTTTTCTATTAGGATGTTTGAATAAAAATTTTAGGTTAAATTAAGTGAAATAGCCTTCTATTTATACATATCTTTACATTAATTACCGAAATTCAAATATGACAAGCTGACATCAAATCTAGGATTTTAAATCATTAAAATAAAACCAAAAACATATCCCAAGGGGGGGTCCTAGGTCTAAGTGAGGACACATTCACCATGTGGTGAATGGGTCCTAGCTTACTTAACTAGGAGACACTTCAAACAATGTGAAAGATCAAATGAAAATAGGGTCCTAGTACCTAGTGAGGACCCATTCACCATGTGGCGAATGTGTCCTAGGTCACTAACCTAGGATACACACCTTCTAAAATTTAGTGTTGTGTAATATCATTTATGAATGTCGGGTATTATCCCTCAAAATTTATATTTAACTAGGCTTGAATTTGAATTAAAGGGGCCAATTAAGGAAAATTAACTCCAATTAATTAATAAATCCCTAGATTGAAAAGAAACTTTCAGCCATCTAATGATAATTTCAACATAACCCAAAAGATAAATCTATGCAAATAAGTACTCAAAATCCATATGCAAGAGAATAGACAACATACCCATTAAAGATGACACAAGATATACCTTGGGAAAACCCTCAAGAGGGAAAAACACAGCCTCCAAAAGCATCCATCACTCATTCATTATCAAACAATAAATATCACAGTACATCTTCAAAGTCTCCATGAACACCATTGAAGCATCAAACTCTCTTTAATAAATCCATGTGAACAACCACGTTACCACACATCCCATGCCATGCTTCAAACCCTCACAAATGCTAACAAGAGCTAAACTACAAAATTGACCAACCTTAAAACAACTACCCTTGTGGTTGCCTTTATAGAAATAACCTCCTACAAAACCATTAAGTGGTATTACATAAAACCATGTGACTAAAACCATGAGATTACAAAACCATGTCCAAACATTTAATATTGGGTACTTTATTTAAATTACTATCCCCAATATTAAATAATTACATTTTACAACTCATAACTTATGTCCCAATGTTACATACAACATAAAGTGGTCCCAAGAATGTTAAATCCTAGTGGTCCATGCACTTCTAGATCCCCTAGTGAAGTAAAGAAAATAGGGTGCCCACCTTTTAGGAGATGGAAAACTTAGGGGACTCTATTTTTCTCTAGTTTATTCAAGGAAACCATAAAAATCTCAATCTAATGGTTCAACTGGGAGAAGGGATTTGCTATAAGGTCTCATTGGGTGTGATTAAAGAAAAAAGTGGGTTTACCACTAAGAAAAGGCTTAGAAAGGAGGAAATATAAATCATATGCAAATATATCAATGTAACCTAGAATATGAAACTTCAAATCAGAATAATAAATTGGGAATGAACAAAGGTGCACCTAGAAAACTAGATATGCTTGAAAGAAGATTTGCAATCCTGAAATTTTGACTTCTAATGCACACTACGACTCATATGCCAGGCTAGGTGATTTAGTCCTAGTTTAGGGTTTCAAGGCAGAAGCTAGAATTTCATAGTGACAAGTTTGAATCCTCTGAAATCTAGAAAAAGTGTTATACCAGGACTAATATCCCACAAGTGGAAATTTAGCCCCATTCTACTTTTTCAGAAGTTTAGGATCTGAAGTTGTTCTCCTATCTCTACAATTCTTTCCTATGTTTCCCAAACTTCACTTTCAGATCTGAACCTGCTAAAAACCTACAAAACAAAATATTGTGTTGATTTGCTTATGTTGAGTTTTCATCAATCAAACCCCTAGTTTTGTAATTAAACCTTGATGTAAAGAATAGATCTTGAAAGGAAATATGTGTGAAATTCCTAATCTTAAGTACATCTTAGATTAAGAGATCTAAAGTGCATTGAAACCCTACTCTAATGTGCTAGAATATGAGGTAGGAATGAAACATAAAGATGATGACTCACTTTGGGAGATCTCTAATCACCCTAATAAGCTACAATATTGCATGTACCTTCCTTTAGGTAGAAAGTAGAATGATAATGGAGGATGGAAGCACTTAGGAAATAAGTCATTAGGCTTGGTTTGATGGTTAGTTGCATCTACCCAACCTAGAATCCATCATGATTCTCCATAGGAAACTATCATCAATCCTTGACAATGCTAGATCTTGAATTGAAAGTGAGCTTGAAGACCTTCAAGGACATTATAATCCTGCTCCAAGACCTCAACTTTATTTACTCCTTGCTCTTGAATATTTGAAAATCTCTCTTGAAGGCTCTTGCTTGAAAATTTTAGGATTGCTTCATAAGATTGCTTATGTGAAATAATGAATGAAAACCTTAATTTTGTAGGAATCTCATCTAATTTACCATTTATTAGATCCCAAACGCCAATATTAGCCAAGAATTTGAATTAGAAACCTTAATTTCCCACTCAAACCCTAAAAAGGGGCCACATGAGACTCATACACCCAAGGTGGCGTATGGGTCCCATCTAGGGGGACTCATATGCCCAAGGTGGCATATGAGTCTCACCCTAGGTTTTTGAGGTGAGAAAATGTCGAGGTGTTAGAAAATTAAATTCATTTATTGATTTTGTCAAGATTTCAATTGAAATAAGCCTTGGGATCTAAAATAAAGAGTCTTAGGGGCCTATTAATGGTGATTTAAAGTGTATGAATGAAAAGGTTCTAAAATAGGTACAAACTATTTGTGAAAATGTACCATCTCCAAGAAGGGAGTATAATTTTATATACTACATTTAGCCCCCTTTGTCACACCCATATGAAACTATGTGCATATGCAAGCTAAAGGAATCTGAACAGTAAAATTTATCTCATAAAAGAATACTCATATGGATCCATTCACAATTATGGGAGAATGAAGTACCCATTGTAGCTATCTACAAAACCACAATGTCAGGAACTACATCTTGTAAAACCAATTCGTTAGTCATTCAAAAATCCCCTTATCTAACTTCTTCTAGAAATAAAATTTGAGGGTAGATGTATGGAACCCCCCTTAATGCTACTTGCTTTATGGAGGGAGCATCAATGAAGCACTCTAACTACATCGAATTGTAGAAGTTGTATCACAGGGTATTTTTGTGTACCATACCACATAGTGATAGATATTTGATGAGTATCAGAGTGGAATTACAAACCCAACACAACAAATGGTATAGTAAATGGAGTTCTCTAGCCCCCAGTATGTTAAGTTGAATGAAAAAGAACTTTCTAAACCTAATATGTAAATGACCTAATTTGAAAGTATATAAGAGTAAAAAGTAAAGTAATTTGTAATCATTTTGTCTTTTACCTTCTTGTAGTTTGACTTCAATGGAGAGTGAGTGACAATGTTGAGTGTGTGACCATGCATGCCTTTGAGACTCGAGATCCTATATGAGGAGGTGGTGTAGGGTGATATGCACGATATGTTGAGTGGATTATTCTCTACCTTAGCTTCATTTTAACACATTTTATTTTATGGTTTTTGCAAAGCATCCCTTTTTTCACAAAACATCCCAAAAAATGGAATAAAGTGTCTACAACTCTTACAAAAGTACGCTAGAGCATCTTTAGCATACTTTTTGACTATTGATGTATAGATTTAATATTTTAGAATTCTTATAGTTGATATTTTTATTTTTTGTATTAGATTCCTCCTCGATCGCGATAGTGTCTCAGTGCTAGACTTTCTATCACCTGCGAGACTTATTCATAGTGTTGTTAGAGGAGGAGAGGGAGAGACTATGGGCTACATGGATATACTGGACATATCTCATGCCCCCCTTGAGATACCATGATTCCATGTTGATGGAATTAGCATGGAGGTGGGATGTGGATACCTACACCTTTCCTCTAGCTATTGGTAAGATGACTATCACTCTGGAGGATGATCATTGCATTCTTCAAGTTCTTGTTCAAGGAAAGGCTATCCATTTTGTAGAGGATCATTCATACAGGTAGATGAGAGTAGATATCTATTACTGTATTGGAGGTGTAATGATAGAAAAATTATGCCTTTTCCTTGCTTGATTTGGGAATAATTAATGATAAACTGGTCTTAATATCACCTTGATCTAGTGTTTTGATGAGTCTTACACATCCAAGTTAAGTTTTGGGCCCTTTTAAAGCTAAATAAACCTAACTTTTCCTTAAATTAGTGCTGTAAAGTGTATTTATTTACACCTTTACATTAAATTTAGGAGGCTTGTGAACTAAATGGATCTAATCTAGTGTTTTAATGTGTTGTACACTTTCACATTGGTTTTAGGACCCTTTTAAACTAAAAAGACTTTTTTTTTCCCTTAATTTAATGTTGTAAAGTATATTTATTTATAGTTTCACATTGAATTTTGGGCCCTCTTACATTTATGACCTTAATATCATCATTAATAGGCCCCTAAGACCCTATATTGTGCATCCCAAGGCATATTTCAATCAAAATCCTGACAATATCAACAAATAAACTTAATTTCTCAACAACTCGACACTTTTTCCACCTAAAATGTCCCTTTGGGACCCATACACCACCCTAGGTGTATGAGTCCCATTTGGCCCATTTTTAGGGTTTTCAGCCAGAGATATGGGTCTTAAGTTCAAATTTCATGAATGTCATCCTATGGGATCTAATAAATGGGATATTAGATGGATTTCCTATATAAATGAGGTCTAAAATAATTATTTCATTAAGCATTCGTGATATAAAGTGAAGTACTCAAGAGTTAAGCATTCTAAGACTTTGCAAGATCATCAAGAGAGCATTGAAGATCCTTTTTTAAGGCATTCAAGTGCAGATTCTTCATCTTTTGTTGCATCAATTCAAGATCCATCATCATGTCCAGGATATCAAGCATCAAGCATGTTATTGAGCTAGTGTTGTGATGTTGTATTCAAAATCCAAGGTCAAGCACTATTCTACACTTATCTTAATATTTAGATCTGCATCCTTCATGGCCATTTCATGTTAGGTTGTTGATTTATAAGATATCATTCAAGGTATCATTGTTCATGTTTCATGTTCCATATTTCATGTTTCATGTCCTTATTTCATTGTCTCATCATTTGGTTTAATTACCTCAAAGGGGTTTGACCAAGGAAAACCCCCATTTACTAACAAATCAACAAGTTTTTATCTCTCAACGTGTGTGATTGTAGATCTAGGTGTCTTGAGGCTTAAATATCCCTTGAAGATTAGGTTACAAGCTTGGATAAAGTTGTTGGAGTTTTCCCCTCATTTTCAAGGTTTCTATCTTCACAAAAAGTTATCTCCATGTTTGAAATCAGGTTTCAAGTCTGGAAACAAAGTGTGGCAAAGAGAGAAGAGATTGGAGAGTAGAATCAGACCTTAACCTTCAAAAAAAGAACATTGGTACTGATACACCACCTTGGACATATGATGCCCAGTATAGCCAGTTTTTAAGGTTTCTAGAAATTTAGAATCAACACTATGGGATTCCAATTTTGGCATAGAAAATTTAATCTGGGAATAAATCACCCATACTAGCGTATGAGTCCCACTTAGCCTTAAAATCAAAATTTCTGGCATTTATGATCCTCATTCAAGCCTCTACATGTTTCCAGGTGCATACCTCTAATTTAATAGCTTTTTGTTTTGATTTATATGCATTTGTAGGTCATTCATTCAATTTTCATGCATCACTAGGTTTTGTCATTAGAATTTTATTTTCATTATTCCCAAGCCCTAGATTGCTGGTGAACCCATCATTAGTTTATAACCAATCCCTAGGACACCCTTCTAGTAGATCTCTTACCTAAATTCCACTCTTGGGGTGAGATCTCTAGGGCATCCTTGAATGTGGAGTATAGAAAGTTTATTGTCCAAGGTCATAAACCCTAGTGATGACATTTGTCTTCCTTAAATTTTGGTGAAATTTAATTTAGAATATTTCATTTTCTAATTTGGAGTGCATCATCATCCTAGATCTTGCTTGCATTAACTTTGCAATAGGGTTTGCATTAGTTCATTTGCATCTAGGGTTTCTAAAGCTCTAGTTTTCTAGCGAGCTCCATGCACATGTTAACCTACATACAAGAAAGAGAGTGAAAAATGTTGGGTTGTATAGGGGTTTTCCTTAGTTAAACTCCCGCTTTGGTGTTTCCACCTCCATGGATAGCCAGGAAAGCCATGAAGTAGAAAATACAATAAAAGAAAGAAGAAAGGAAAGTATTGAACACTAAAAATGATACAATGCTACTCTATCAAACCACAATAGGGAAAGGAAAATGAAGCAATACCACCTCCATCCAAAGGATCTCAAGGCCAACAAAGGGAAAATGCAAGGAAAAGAGTTGGGTAAGGTTGACACGACCGCAATAGTGATGAAGGGAGTTCTCACAAGACTCCAAACTTGCAGCTTCTATAGTAGAGAAACACGTACAACAATGAAGTTGATGGAGTAACGAGCTGCTACAATGCTCAATGGAGTTGTGAAAATTACTAGAACTGTGAGTAGAATGCTAAAGATATTATGGAAGATTGAGGTGATAGTAGAAGATCAAATGAATGAGGAAGATAGGAATTTCAAGATCAAAATGGGAGAGGAGTCATTTTCTAGTCGATTGGCTAACACAAAGGTGTTACGCTTCATTCCCAATCAAGAATGTAAATTCCCTACAAACACTAGAGGTAAGAATCTATTAGGGATGGTAGCATGCCACTTGGATGTCCACACACCACACTTGCTTCCCTGAGAAATATCCCCCCACTGAAACATAGTACAAACACCAAGTGGATGAAAGATAGGTGGGTGATGTGAAATTTCACCTTCGGGTTTGATTGTCTAAGGTGAGGGGATGTAAAAGGAGAATTTACACAAGGGGTGAAAATTCACTCCTATACAAATCCAACGATATATTGATAACCATGTCAAATTTGGTTAATAAGAGATGTGCAACTAAGTATACAATAAATCCAACATCAAAACACCAAGATCCGATCATCCACAAACTCATAGTATCACCACAATCAAAGTAACCCATAAAAATCTCATATCATAATAATATTAAATAAAACATGCCAAAAAAACTCCAAACATGATCTATTATGTAGTTCTCTAAACAAGCTTTTCGTCGACTATTCAAAGTCCAAAATTTGATTCTGTATGTAGAATATATGACCTCTCAAAGCTTGATGGTAACACCTTCCTTCTAGCAAGAAAAAAACCTATAGAAATTTGCAAAATATATAAGAATAATTGACACCATAGCATAGAGGATTGAGTCACCTTTCCAACGAGTCCAAGAAGACAAAAAATGGACACCTTGGGAAAAAGATATGCCCCCTAGAAAAAAGTTGCATAATTCTCATTTATGAGGAAAAATGAGTGGCCCCCTTGGTGGTGGGGTGGTGGCCCACCGATGGTGGTAGACCCATCTGGGATGCACCATGCTTGCATAGCCAAACCTGAAAATTTCATCTAATGTAATTTAATTTGCAATATTAAAAAGGTTTAGCATTTTTAATAAAATATATGGAAAAAAAAATTAAATATAAAAATTTCATTTTAATGGTTTTTTGTGGGCCTAGAAGCCCTACCAAACAAGAGGCCACCATCAATGGTACCTCTTGCCACTAGGGGCCAATAGCTATACTGTCAGATTTTCTGGTAGTACCCTGTCGGCATTGCCACTGGGTATGGCAGGGGGGGGTCTAACCCCTCTCCAAATCACTTTATTAAAAAAAAATTAATAAAAATTTTCTACGGCTTGATTTTTTAATACAATTTTTTGTTTATTATTTGCACGACAACTTTTGAAGACTAACAGATTACTTTTTTTAATAATTTGTATCTTCTGTGAACTGGAAATCGATACTCGTATGACCGAACAAGGGTTAGAGGGAAAAAATCTTCAATTTCTTTTACAGTAATATAAATATGTCAAATTTTATATCAGTCTTCATCTATTGGCCAACCTAAATCCAACCATGAGGTTCATTTTGTCTCAAGAGGTCATTTAAAAAATTTCCCCCACAAAACCCTCATTGAATGCATAAGCAAAAAACCCTTTTGACCCAATATTTTTCACACTCCAAATGTGCAAACAACCAATCATAAAAGAAAACCCAAAACCCTCAAATCTATAATAAACAACATGTAAAACCCTCATATATTTCCATCTCTTTCATTCTCTCATGCAATGCATGGATTCAAACTCAAACAAAAAAATTCTCAACCTAGGGTTATAAAACCACAAACTGGCTCTAATACCAAATGAAAGACAAACTTGCAGGAATCTAATGACATTTTGTGCACAACCCAAAAGAGAAATCTATGCAAATAAGTACTCTAAATCCATATACAAGAAAATAGACAATATACCCATCAAAGATGACACAAGATATACTTGGTAAAACCATCAAGTGGGAAAAACCAAGCCTCCAAAAGTATCCATCACTCAGGTATTATCCATCAATAAAGATTACAATACATCTTCAAAGTCTCCATGAAAAACTTTGAAGCATCAAGCTCTCTCTAAGAAATCCAAGTGAACAAGCATGTAACCACACATCCCATGCCATTCTCCAAACACTCAGAAATGCTAACAAGATCTATACTGCTAAAAATAATAATTTTGCTATGGGGTTTCTATACTTGGGAGATAGAATGACAAAACTCAACACTCTCATTCAAGGATAACCGTAGAGATCTCACTACCAAAATGGAATGAAAGAAGGAGATCTTGCAATTGGGCTGTCCTAGGGACTGATTGTAAACTAATGAGGGGTTCACCACCAAGCTAGGGATTGGAAAGATAGATGTAATGCAAGATGTAATGCTTAACTCTAATATGATGCAATCTTTCACTAAATGACCTAGAAATTCATGTAAATAGAAACAAAAAGCTGTAAAATGAAATGTGTGCACCTGGAAACCTGAAGATGGCTAGATCAGGCTCTAAAATACTAGAAGCAATGACTTTAATGTTGGCTAGGACTCATATGCCAGGCTAGACAAATCAGTCCTTGATCTGGGTTTCTATGTAGAAATTGAAATCTAACAAATGGGTATCTGAAATTGCAAAAACCTAAAAATTGACCTAAAATGGGACTCATACACCAAAACTAGCGTATCAGTCCATTTAGGTTTTTCTAAAGCTTCAAAGTTTGAATATGGTCTTTAAGCTCTGCTTCGTCATTGTGAATTGATTTCTAGATCCAAAACACTGATTTACAACCTATAGAAGTCTTCCAAGTATCTTCAATGCAAGGTGGTAACTTTGACAACTTTGAACACTAAATAACAACTTTCTTCAAACTTTCTCTTCAATATGTCTTCAATCTAAACCTGTAAATCACACACTAAAGAGAGGAAATTTTTTTGTTTTGTTAATGGAAAGTGGTTTACCATCGTCAAACTCTGTTTTGGTAATCAAACCTTGAAATGAAATGAAATAGGAATGGAGAATGATTAATGAACAACATGCAATGTTACAACTCACCAAAGCCTAGCAATAAGAGTATGCAAACATGTATAAGATGACTCCAATGGATGTAGATCTTGACTCTTGCTTCAATAGGACAAATCTTGAATGAAATTCTAGCTTGAATCATGAAACCCTACATCACAATTGTTAGCTCAAAAACAAACATGATGCATGAAGAAGTTGACATGATGCTTGATGCTTGAACAATGCTCTGAAATTATTGATAATCAAACCTTGAAGACAATTGAATGCTCTTGTAAAAAATTGAATGCTCTTGTAAATAGTTGAATGCTCTTGTGAACTCAAGATTTCCATTAGAATTCTCTCATAAAAAGTCTTAGGTGAAAATGAGGGAAAGAAACTTGTATTTATAATTAATTGTGCAAGAATTCCCTAAATTACAACATGACAAGTTGACATCAAATATAGGAGGATAAAATCCCACCAACAATTTGAATTAATTTTGATTTGGGCCACATGGGACTCATACAACCAAGGTGGCGTATGAGTCCCATTAGGCATAATTTATGGGACCTTTTTGAAAAATGCTTAGAAAGGTGTAAAATGAAGTTCAGGACCCAAAACTATAGGTGGGACTCATACGCCCAAGGTGCCATATGAGTCCTACATCACTAAATCTGGGCCACACAACCTAAAAACACTTGAATTATGATTGTATGTTGATTTATGTAAGGATTAACCTCAAAAAGATGCATTAAATGAGGCTTGTGGATGTAAAATAAGACCAATTAAAGCACAAAGAAGCCCAATTATTAATGACAACCCTAGAAAACTGTGAAAGTGTGTTACAATACTTTACAACACTCCAAATAAGGCATGATTAATTTTATTTAGTTAACAAGGGCTCAAAACCTAATGTGAGTGTGTTAAACACATTACAACACTAAGTCAAGGAATTGTTAAGCTTAATTTTATAAGGAGGGCCCAAACAAGTGCAAAAAATGTCACTGATAACATTTTTTGACACTACAACTACAATACTGACCAACCTTAAAGCAACTACCCTTGTGGTTGCTTTTATAGAAATAAGCTCCCACAAAACTAGTATGACGTATTACATAAAACCATGTGACTAAAACCACGAGATTACAAGACCATGTCCCCACATTTAATATTGGGTGCTTTATTTAAATTACTTTCCCTAATATTAAATAATTACATTTTACAACTCATAAATTATGTGCCAATGTTACATACAACATAAAGTGGCCCCAATAATATTAACTCCTAGTGATGCACATACTTATAGGTCCCCTAAGTTCACCACATGATGCATAATAAATAAATAATATGTTATAAACATTATGCAAGGTGTACAACACACCTTTTCATAACATAAATTAGTGTTAAAGTGTAAAGGTACACTTTACAACACCCTAAATAAGGCACAATTAAGTCCATTTTATCAAAAAGGGCCCTAAACTTAAAGTGAATATGTAAAACACATTACAACATTAAATCAAGGAAACATTAAGCTCATTTTAATATTAATTATTCCCAAACTAAGGAAAAAAGGATATTGTTTTCATTACTACATTTTTCCCCCACTTTAGTGAAAGTATTACCCAATGTCAAACTCACACTAAAGTAGACATTCAAGACACTTATGTATGAAGCAATGACAAAGATACACAATCATAAACTATCAAATACCAAAAAGATCAAGCCTAAAGTTTTCAACGCGATGTGGAACACATCTAAATTATTGGTTTTTCTCTCACTGAGGTAGCAAAACTCTAGGCTATCCACTAGGTGAGTCTTCCAATAAAGTGGCTTAGTGAGAAAGTCATTCCTATATGTCAGCTCTCAATGTACAATGAGAAATTCATGCCTATGTCTCACCTCTCATCATACTAACCATACCAAAGCTATCCCTCTGATAACTTCAATAAGATTCCACAAGGTTCAACAAAACTAAGGGGTGGCAAATGAGAGAATCATATTAGGCTCCCATACCATATCAAAGCTATTCTCCTGAAAAATTCAATAAGGCACCATAATTCTAGGCAAGGATCCATAGGAAATCAAGGTGTGTTATGCTAGGTGGCCTTGAATTAGGGTTTCGAGCTTCACAAGGTCAAAAAGTTGTGTTATGTCAAACACTTATGAACAAGTGATTCCACAATACTAGTTCACAATTTTTGGCCAAAATGGACAGTGAAATAATTTTTTCTAACTAAATCTTCACTTTTGGGTTCCTATAGTGGCTAAATCATGAGGAATTTGAACATGATGCAAACTAGTGATTTGTGAAGTTTTTCCTGTAGATTTTAAATATATTTTTTTCAAAATTTTTGGAATTAGATTGCACTTCTTTTCCATCTCCTTCAAAAACTAGTTTTTTCTATAAACAACATTTTAAGGAGTGACGCTCACCGTATAATGCATAACTTTTTTCCATGAAGGATAAAATTCTATTTTTTTGAATTTAGATTTGTAACCACGATATCTAGTGCTTCCAATTGGTTTTATAGTGTTTTATTGAATTTTTTTCCTTAATCAAGTTTTGAAGTCAAACCAATCACAAAACATAAGCGGACTGTCTAACGCATAATTTTTTTTTATGTATTGAAATTCAATTTTTTTGTTGGATCAAGGACTTCAATATATGGTGCACTCATATTTTCAATTCTTTTTTGATAATGCTATTTTTCCACTTGTGTAGAATAGAGAGCTTGATTTTTGGTTAAAACCTACATTCACAAGAAATAAAAAATAAATATAACAACAAAATTAAATTTATTTAAAATTATACTTTTTGGGAAGCTTTTAATAAGGAATACATACTTACAAAAATTAAATTTTAAATGAATTCATTTGATCCCCCAAAAGGTAAATCAAAAGTGGTTTTTTATCAACATTTTGATAGGTGTAAAGGAGACTCCATTATAGGTATGTTTTAAAACTAGCGGGGATCTATCCAAGTGGGTTTGATCTAAGGTGGTTTGATCAAACCCTCTTCAATTGGAATCCTTTAAATGGAAATTTCCAAGGCTTAAATCATTATATTTTCTAAAAATATGTGATTTCAGCAAAAATCAAGATATCCCAGAAATTGTAAACTAGCTTTGTGGGATCACCCGAACATTATGTATATAGGTTTTTGTTCAAGGGGATATTTCTTCATTCATGTAAGGTCCTCTTCTAAGGGATCATCATGTCTAATGTCTCCAAGAGAGGACAAATCAAGAGTAAAAGATTCACAACTTAGGGAATATAGTGTGTCACATTACCACTAAGAGGAAATTCATATGCTAAGGAATATTGCACTCTTGGAGGAAATCAAAATAAATGACACCACTAAGAAATGGATGCATCACAAGAAAAAATAAAATCGAACCATGAAACATGCAAAAATGTCAAAAGATATTATCGATGTATTCCCCCACTTTAAAGTATTTTCTAACACCATTGTTGTGAGAAATTGCTTTAAAGTAGCCAATGTTTACTCCTAAGACATGAGAGATTCCTCAAAAAATGCCTTTGCCAAGTCATATGTTTATGAATTAAAGCAATTCCATGAAAAATTATGAAGGGTTTTCCCCCAAAATAAATAAGGGATCTATGGATTTGAGGTCAGTTTATCTTTGCTATAATGTTGTTATAGAGCTTGAAAATGTTATCATTCCCCAAATACTCATTGAAATTGAAGAATCAAACAAAGAGAGCAAAAACCATGAAGAATCCTTTTGGTTCAACATGGAAGAGACCTAAATGTCTTGACACCTTGAATCATCCCCAAAAGGAAAAATAAAGACAAATGAAAGGATAAAATGTTTACAACATAGAGAAGAATGTGGGTACATATAGAGGAATGCACAAAAAGAGGGAGATACATCAAATGAAAGGACACAGGGGATCAAATTACCCACATGCAATCACATAACGAAACATGAAAAGAAAAGAAGCAAGATACTAGTAAGGCACATTCGAGTCTACCTATAGCACTTCGTCTACATCCCAATCTCGATCGATATATACGAATGGTGGACAACTAGCCAAAGGGACAAGAGCAAGTTCCAAACAAGGACACACACCAAGTTCAACAGTCTTTTTTAGGATATTTTTCATTTGAGTTCATTGAAGAGGCAAACAATGAATTCAACTCATTGTGCACTTGTTCATCAATCTTTGCAATATCAATGTCATGATCTAAATTAATCACAATAGGAGGTCGAATGATAATATCTCTAGAAGGTTCTTGTTTACGTAGAGGTTAAGGTATAGAGTCATCATGCATTACTTCAGGTAAGTTTTTATTTTGATTTTCTATGTTGTTCTTTTCTTCTTTGGTTTGTAACATACAAGCAATAGCATGACATCTATGCCTACACTCTCTAGCATTTAGATTTCATTTCAACCTGTTGTCAATTTGTGTTTGTATAGGAGTAGGTTTATCAACCATAGGTTTCTTTTCTTCCCATAGGGAAGGAACGAAAGGAACCATAGGAGGTTGTTCAACGACTTTATCTTTAGCTTTGTAAACTTGTTTTATCTTAGAAGGCACAATGGGATTGTTTTGGTTATCTTGTGGTCTCTTATAAGAAATAATCGGAAGATTTGTCATAGGTTTTTGTTGGGTATTTGGAAGGTATTTTGGTTCAATCATAATTTCATCAAGGATAGGTAGCTCAATCATATGTTGCAACATGATTCTAAAGGATAATTCTTCTATGCACTTTGCCTTAAACTTTTGGTATGATTTGAAAAAGTAGTCCTCAGGAGGTCTAATAGGTTCAATAAGCTGAGGCTAGAAGAAATTCAATGAAAAGTTCCCATAGGAAGACAAGTGATTAAAGCCACTATGATGCATAGTAAATATTTCATTTCCAAAGGTAAACTTTAAAAATTTATGCACAATCGACAAGATAAAATTCATGGAGCGAAGCCATGGGTAGCCTAACTTCACACGAAATTGGTTCGACAATCAGATGGTGGTGAATGAGACATTTAGTTTTTTCAGTCCAAATTTTAGAGGGAGATTTATTGAACCCATCCCAGGACAATCAAAAATATTATGTGTCTTGATCCATGCTTTCATTTTGTCATATGTATCTTGATAAAGTTCATGCACAAATAGGAATTCTCCAAAAATCACGTTCTCTACACAAACATGATCAATTAATATCCCATTTGTAGGCTTGTCATTGATTCTTCCAACTATGTAAAGAGGACAATAGGGTGCATGTTTAAGTATGAATTTTCATGAGAAATAAATATCAAGGGGAATTTTGGTTGAGCCCTTACGAGGTTTAGCCTCACTAAAGTTGACCAAGGAATGTATGTTATTATTCTCTTGTTTGTTTAAGTTCTCATGAAGGAATCAACTGAGGCTACTGACATATTGTGTTCCATTTTTAGTTTTAAGAATTTTCCTTAGATTTTGTAAAGTAGGAATCATACTAATTTCCATACATTTAGTAAGCACTATGGACACCAGAAATGGATGCTTCACTTCCTTGTCCTAAAAAATGGGTACAAGGAGGGGGATCCGATTTCGAATTATTCCCATTCAAAGAGACCTTATAGGTCTCAACCCAATGAAGGATGTGAGAGATATAACTATAAGGTATCTTTGGAGATGACTAAGAAAAGAAAGGGGTTCACCACCATGTGTAAACTTGGAAAATACAAGATGTTTGAAAACACGGTGTGATATGCAAAGTGACCTAGAAAATACCCTAGAAATGCAAGTAAAACAAAATAAGAAAGAAAAATAGAATGTGTCCACTTGGAAACTTCTAGAGAATTGGATGGAGACTAGAAATTTTGTTGATTTTGGAATTTTGACCCACTGGGACTCATTCGCCAATCTGGGCAAATAAGTCCTAGATCGGGGTTTCTACACAAGAACGGGTTTCTTGAAAAAGGGTATCCAAAAATGCAAAAATCTCAAATTTGACAAAAAATGGGACTCATTCGCCACTTGTGGTGAATGATTCCAGTTTTGCTTCTTTGGTAATTCAATGTTTTGATCTGCACCTCCTGGTCTACTCGTTCAGTACCTCCAAGTGTCCGGATTTGAAACCCTGATTTTTCGGACTTTAAGTGACTTTTTGTGAATATTTTGACCTTGCCAATAGGGAGATGACTCCAAAAATTTTCAAACCTATTATTCAATCATGTCAAAGCCTTCAAAGCACCTAGATCTACAATCAAACAATGAAAGAGAGAAAATGTTGATTGTTAGGGAATAAGGGTTTTCCTTGGTCAAACCCCTTTTAGGTAATTAAACCAAAATGATGAAATAAGATAATGAAGCATGAACATAAAGTAATGCAATTATAACCTTTCCATAATTATGTATCTTGAAATGTTGCAACAATTGATGAAAAATCCTACTCTTGAATGCCTTAGAATTGATCTTGAATGCTATCTTGATGACCTTATGAATTCTTGGAATGCTTAATTCTTGCTTGATTGACTTGATAACATGTAGGCTTGATGATACTTCGATGGAATGAGGAATTGGAAGCTTTCTTATATAGGAAAGGAGCTCAAATGACCATCAATTTGATCCCCAAGGATGATATAGGAAAAATTTGAATTAAAAACCTACTTTTCCCGCTCAAAGCCTTGAAAATAGGAAAAATCGGACTCATTCACCATCCTAGGAAAATGAGTCCCACCTGGATGGGACTCATTCACCCAAAGTGGTGCATGGGCACCACATGGGCAATTTTCCATGCTAAAGTGTCTGGGAGTGAAGAATTTAAGATTTTATGTTGATTTTATTAGGTTTTTCATCGAAATATGCCTTGGGATGCAAAATATGGGGTCATAGGGGCCTATTAATGATGATATAAAGGTCATAAATACAATAGGGCTCAAAATCCAATTTGAAAGTGTAAATAAATGCACTTTACAACACTAAATTAAGGAAAAATTGGGTCTATTTAGCTTAGAAGGGCCCTAAATCCCATGTAAATGTGTAAAACACATTACAATAATAGATTAGGTCCCCATGATTTAAAAGCCCCTTAAATTTAATGTTAAAGTGTAAATAAATATGTTTCACAACACTAAACTAGGGAAAAGTTAAGTTAATTCAGCTTAAAATGAGCCCAAGACCTAATGTGGATGTGTAAAACACCTCACAACACTAGACCAAGGTAAAATCAAGTCCAATTTATCATTAATTATTCCCAAAT
The DNA here is from genome assembly GCA_007258455.2 of Sequoia sempervirens. Taxonomy (NCBI): domain Eukaryota; kingdom Viridiplantae; phylum Streptophyta; class Pinopsida; order Cupressales; family Cupressaceae; genus Sequoia; species Sequoia sempervirens. The sequence goes on from VDFB02086081.1 coordinate 220,791,360, forward strand.
CAAGCAAGGAAAAGGCATACTTTTTTGGTGATCACAAGCACAATGTCTTGTAAATTTTTGAGGCCTTCATCTAGTCTTTTTGTCTTCTTGGGAGAAATGAACAACATCATGCCATTGGTTATAGGTAAGGAAGTCATTGGAAATGAGGTATGCATACTATGATCCATAGGGGGTTGATTATCAACACTATGAGAAAGAGAGTTAGAAAACCCAAGATCCATGATGAATGGTGTATTGTGAGATGACATGAGTCTCAAACTATGTCTCACAATAGTATTGCTAATAGGAAACCAAGTTGTAAAGCTCATACAAGTTTCACAAACTTAGTGTACAAACCCAAAAATGGAAAGAGGCTTATAATGCAATGCAATGACCTAGAATGTAATGTGTAAATGCAATTTTTTAGATTCTAAACAAGGTAATTTTTTGAGTACATTATGCAACAATCTAAAAATGAAATCTTGTAAATTCAATTTTTAAATCACACATTGAACTAAATGTACCAAATTAAGCTAGTTATGATAAAATTGATGAAATAGAAATTCCAAAAATTGTAATAGAAATCTGAAAGAAGTAAATAGAAGCACATAAAGGAAGATTTAAATGCTCATTAATGCAGAATAAGACCTGATCATAGACTCATTCTCCCTATGGAATATGGGTCTTGGATGAGGTTTTTGAAACTAATTTTTAGAGATTTTTAGGTGTTCTCTAGTGGTTTTCATATTCATGTTTGTAACAAAAATATTTAGTTTAATTTTCTATAGAATACAATGTGAAATGCAAGTGAAAAATGTGAGAAAATGATGAGCTCAAAGACCTAATTTTATATGCATTTTTTTTCAATGTTTCAATGAAATTTTATATGATGTAAATGATATGCAAGATGACTGATCTTTTTGTAGTTTTATATTTAATGAATGCACAATGTATAATTCTAAAACCCTTAATGAGATGCAATTTTGAACGCAAACTAAATACCCTAAATGAGACCTAATTCAATGCAAATGGATGGAAATGAATGCAACATCTAAATCTAGGATGAAAAGGACTCCTCAAATCTCAAAACTACAATGCTCAAAAGGTCAAGTTCACCATAATGAAACATAGAAGAATTGGTGGGAAAAAGTTTATCAAAACGAATTGATGAACAATGTACCTATATTCCTAGTTTCATTCAATATGGGGGTTATAATGTGTAAATGAGAATGAAAAAACAAATGTAACCCAAATATCAGTAAAAATGAAAGTTTTAAGAGGGTCAAATGCTATGCACCTATTGCAAAAAGTTCTTTCTCAAGCCTAACTGAGGATTCATTCACCCTATGGCGAATGGGTCCTAGTTAGGGCTCTATAAAATCTATTTTTGGGTTATGTTCCTCTCAGTCTACACTCCCAAATTCGAGTCAACATTGTCAGAAAGCTAGAAATAAATCTTGGAGGTCAATTTTCATGATTTGATCAGTTTGTTTGCAACTTTGACAAATTTGAAAACTTTGCTAATTGTTTTCTCCAATTGATATTCAACCTAAAACTTGCAATCACACATCAAAGAAGAGAATTTTTTTGTTTTGTTTTGGAATAGGGGTTTACCTTGGTCAAACCCCATTTTGGTAATTAAACCTTGTAATGAAATGAAAGAATGAAAGGAATGATGAATGAACAAATGCAATGTCACAACTCACCACACCTTAGGGTAAAAGCAATAAGTTGGGTACATGAAGAGGGGAAATTTCGGGCAAAAAAAAAGTTTTGCAAGAAATGCATACACATTATGGATCGGGTACTCAAGCCTAGATCCAAATGCATAGGCATTCAGATTCAGGTATGTGAACCGAAAAAGCGTACACATTTCTCGAAAGTATTTTTTTTAAAATAAGAGACTATATTTCATTTTTCACCATTCTAATCTGCGTGATAGAGGAACAAAGGAGATCGCGTACACATTTGAAAGGCCTCCATTGAACAAAACATTGATTTCCACCTCCTCCCATCGACACAACCGACCTCATCGACCTCTAGGTTAGTTGAATTCTTCATTTTTTTTTCTTTATATCTTTTTTGTTTGTTTTGTAATTATTATTTAGTTTTTGTTTGTTTAGTGTGCTTTAGTTCAATGTTTTATAGTTTTTAATTGCATTTAAAAAACCAACAACGTCAACAAAACAAAGAAATTTAAATTGTAAATTGAAAACCATAAAAACTAAACCTAAATTGGACACATTTAACTTAGAATTTTCATAACCCTAGAAACCCTAGGTTACACAATTTACATAGGTCCCTAAAAACTAATTTACACAAGTTAATCCTTCTACCTAAACCCTAAAATGGAAACCTAAAACCCTATTTACCCTAATTTATGTAAACTTAAAACATGCTATTTACCCTAAAACGTAAACCTAAAACCCTAAATTAGGGCTCCTCAAGGAGGTTTAGATTAGATTTTATATTTGACATAATCTTCTTTGTATGATTTTTACTCTGACTCATGGTTCTTAGTTTATTTAGGGTGGAAGTGATGAAAAGTTCAATATTAGGGGCATGTGATATAATAGAAGAGGTAAAATAATAATGTGTAGTAATATTTTATGACATAACATGTAGGGAGGGATCACAAATTATAGTCCATAGGTTAGGTACACTTTGGTATGTTGTTGGTGATCCACACAACTACCAATGAAATTCATAATTGACTAATAAAGGAGGTACAAAAAATTGATGTAGAGATCTATATATTAACCAACAAATTGATTTAATTATAGTATGTTCACATTTAATAAAAATTTGATAGCTAATCTTATCTCATAAAACTTCATGATTGTATAATTTAACTTGAGAAAGTGTACCAGTGAAGTAAAATAATGTTCCTGATGTGAAACTATGTGCTTGATTTAATAAGTTCATATATCATGATGCCAGTTGATATGAGCATGTAATCACTCTATATCAATGTTGTTAGCTTATATAGTGTATGGTGTATTCTCTTAAAAAAACATAGAAATGCAAGTCATACTTGTTAATCTAGACTATGTACAATATGGATAGAGCTAGACACATAAATGTTATTAAATCAAATAAATATTAAAATGCGATGCATGAATGATTTCTACCCATTTCTCTTATTTGGATGAGATCCTTTGTGAATTATGTAAGGATGCATTATGATCATATTTAAGCCTTAATTTATAGGATTTTATTCATAAGATCTATAGGTTGTGCATAATCTAATTCCTATTTTAACTCTCATGTGTAGTGGCATTGTTCTAGACTAGCAAAACTAAATGTTGTACTTTCTCTAAACTAGTGTATCAAAGCTAACTTGTAGCATGAACATTTCAATTTGGAAAATTCAAATTACTTTTTTGAGAAACTTGATAGATGATTCATACATGCAAGTCAATTCTATAACCAAAGGTTTATTTTCTAAGATTATTTATTTATTCAATTGATCAATTGATTCCTCACTTAGTGGCAGTTAGGTTCTTTTTTTGAAAACCCATGCATTCCTAGAATTTATATAAATATTCAAAGCAAGAGTCTATGCCATAGAAAAGTTTCAAAAAATATATGATTAGAAAAAAAATTGGGTCTAAATCACTTTCGATCTCCTCTTCCTTTTTAAATCATCCAAGAGTTCTTAGAGGTCCAAATAGGTTTAAAATCCATCATAACTCAACAGCTTACTTATAATTGAAATCTAAAATTCCTAATTGTTGATATATTGAAGCTATTCCTAGAATGTCACATATTTTATTCAAAGAACTTAGTTTAGGTGTTAGGGTTTCTCATTTACTTGTAAAAATTTATTCATGTGTCTTATATATTTTTTCATGTCATCAAATCTCTAAATCTAAACCCTAAACCCTAATTTAGCATTCATTTTGTTGTAGGACCTTAAAATGAAATTTGGTTGGCTTAGGCAACTCCACCAAATTTTATTCCCTTAAGCCATTAATTTTTTTTTCCTAGTCCACGTTACTAGACATAGATCCCCTTAAGCCATCCTATCACCCTATATTTCAAATCAATGTCTTAAGGGGTCCTAATATGACATTTCTTAAGGGGATCAAAGAAGTTCTCAAAATTTGGTTAATAGAGCTCAAGCTCATATTTTTTTAATTTTGTACATTGCAATTAGGTCACTAGCATATATCTATGTGTCCCTTTGAATGTATTCTATTAATTTTCATTCTATCTTTCCCTTTGAATGTATTCTATTAATCTATTCATAACTACTTTGTCCCACTATAGAAATCTTGTGTCTCTTATCATGAAATTTGAAAATTTAGATAAATCAATTTATGTCCTTGGATTTAATTAAATTTTGTCATACTTGATTAATACATCTATTCATTTTTTTGTAGTACCTTAAAATGAAATTTGGTTGCCTTAGGCAACTCCACCAAATTTTATTCCCTTAAGCCATGGACCATTTTGTCCTAGGACCTTACTACACATAGATCCCCTTAAGCCATCCTATACCCTAAATCATAAATCGATGTCCTAAGGGGGAATTTTACATTTATTAAGGGGATCAATTTGGTGAATAGTTCTTGGTCACTCATATTTTTTTATATTTTTTACATTGAAATTAGGTCACTAGCATATATCTATGTGTCCCTTTCATTGTCTTCTATTAATTTTTCATTCTTAACTTTAGTATTCTTTGAAAATAATGAATGAGATTATAAATTTTAATGTTAGTATTAAACTTATAATTTATTCTTAACTACTTTTTCCCACTATAGAGATATTGTGTCTCTTATTGATATGAAATTAGAAATTTTAGATAAATCAATTTATGTCCTCGGATTTAATTAAATTTTGTCATACTTGATTAATACGCCTATTCATTTTGTTGTAGGACCTTAAAATAAATTTGGTTGCCTTAGGAAACTTCACCAAATTTTATTCCCTTAAGCCATGGACCTTTTTTCCTAGGACCTTACTACACATAGATCCCCTTAAGCCATCCTATAGCCTAATCGTAAATTGATGTCTTAAGGGGGAATTTGACATTTCTTAAGGGGATCAATTTGGTGAATAGAGCTTGGGAACTCATCTTTTTTTATATTTTGTACATTGCAATTAGGTCACTAACATATATCTATGTGTCCCTTTCAATGTCTTCTATTAATTTTTCATTCTTATCTTTAGTATTATTTGAAAATAATGAATGAGATTAAATAAATTTTAATAAAAACCCATAATTTCATTTCTACCCTTCATATTAACAACCCCACTCTAGACTCAATTTAATGTGTGTACATGCTATGAATTTTTAATGTTATGGATTTTATAATGTTATAAATTGAATGGTCTTCAAATGAAATATATTTTGAATTTGTGCATGTTCAATGTGATTTTTAAATAACTTTCAAATTGTGTGCATTATTTAACTAGTTTGTTGATATATATTTTTTAATTGTTTAATATGCAGTTGCCATATCATTGCTCACATGGATCCGATGTTTAATTTAGAGAATTTTATGCCCAATCAAGAAATTCCTATAGATCCCATACATCCCAATCCACCACATGAACAAAACCCTAGCACACCTCCACATTCTCCACCACCTAACCCCCCACCCCCTCCTGTATTTGATGAAGATAAATTAAGAGAGAATATCTAAGAAAACCTCATTGTCATTCAAGGAAATATAGATCTCATAAAAAATGAGCCTAGAGTCACTCCCCATCTTGAACGGTTTGCATCTACGATGAAAACTATTGTCGATTTTATTCGATCTATTGATGCGGACCTAGTTAGGTTCCATCAATGGAGAGAAGAGAGGAGACAATTCAATGTAGATGGATTGTCATATAAATAAATCAATGACCTAAAAAATTACCAAACAATCCATGTGCCAATATTTTATTAACCCCCAAACAAACCAACCCATTCCACCCACGAAAAAATGAATTTCAATTTTATGGTGTAGGCACCCATAGATAGCTGCACATTTTTTGGATAGATGGTGGATGGTGTTTAATAGTCCACCATATGGCAACAGTGAGGTGCCCATACAATTTTTGAGAAAGTTATGGGTTGAGTTTGAGTTGGGTAAAAAACCCAACTATTTTGATATGAGGTCATTTCAGGGAGTTGGGTGTGGCATGCCCCAACATAGACTAGGAGAACGTGTCAATCCTCAGCGACGTGCTCCAATTGCTCCTATTGTTCCTCTTCCTTCTCCTAGTGTTCCCGTTGCATTTTAGCAGTAGACCATGTTATTGACATTAGGAGAATTGAGTTCACTTTCAGGACATCTCACTCAATAGACTACACATGTGGCCACTAAAGTGGCCAATAGAGAGCATGGAGGCTCAGGCTATAGGGATACTGAGACATCCACTTTAGGTGATGCACATGCATCTGGGACGGGGTCATACCTGAATTTACTATATTCTGAGGATCATCCTACATAGGTATGTTCATCTTTTGAACTTAAATTTAATTCAAGTTTGAAATATGAAAAATTCATGTAAATAATAACATCAAATTATATATATAATATAATATTAATTCAATAAGTGTTTGGTGTAGACGCATGATCACATGATTCTTGAAACTCAATATGATCATCGTGTGCATATGTCAAGTTCTGTAGATCTAGGATCATCTTTTGGACAGGTACTTGAACCAATATATATTAAATAATTTATGTGGATATATATCTAATTTAATTTGAATTTGTACACATGTGTGAATTGATATATTATATCTAGATGCAGGGAGGTCATACAATACCTAGTACTTACCAACCACAAGTTACAATGGTGAGAACTCCTGAGACATCATCAGGTCAAGTGTGTTCTTTCAAAGGTTTGTTAAGTTTAAATTAAATAGAAATCATAGATCTAATTTAATTTTTTCATTTACATACACATGTGTCAATGATCTATGTGAACTGTTGTACATCTATATGTAGGAATTTCATGAGATATCCATAGTGGGTCGTGCACCTGAGACATCATTGGCATTTATGCATGGGAAATCTCAGGTGCGTGATCATGAGGTCATATCATTCAAGGTTCTAAAATTTACTTTAAATCTCCTATACAATTTTTACAAACCTTTTTAAATATATATATATATTTGAGGTTTTCACATATTGTTTGCTTTATATGAATATGCAGGATATAGTAGATCAGGCATTTGCATCTTCTCAAGTGACAGTTATGCTACCCGTTGAAGAAAATGTGCCAGTTATAGATTCACATGATCATATAGTAATTTATGCATACTAGAAATCATTTTTACTGTATTTACAAGATATTTAATTAAATTTATTTTAGTCTAAAAGTTTGTATTTTCAAGTTTAAATATGTTTAATTATATCAAAATTTCTAAATAAATTTAAATCTAATTTCAAGTTTCTTGTACTCTTCTACAGATGATGCAGGTACATCTAGTCAACATGGAACAAAGAGTAGACTTGATTTGACCGATCAGCCTGAAAGTTAGATGGTTTTATATATTTTAGGGACTATAGATCTCTAGTTTTATTTAAATAAATGTGTTTGAATTGACATATATAAATTTTATGGACTATCTATCTCTAGTTTTACTTTGAACATGTTATTATCATATTTGTGTTTATTTATATCAGTTTACTTTAATATGATGATTATATATGCAGCTAATTATGATATCTTATTATGTTCTTTTTCATGATTATATGCACTCATACATTGGACTATTTATATTTTATCTAATTTTCAAGTATTACATGCACTATATAAATTCTTATCTAGAATCAAATTGAATACATATATATAATGTATCACATGGTTAGGTGACAAATTAAAACATTCCTTAAATAGTTTAGATCATATTCATAATAAATTAAGGGCAGGTAATTTTAACTATTTTCCAATTAGATAGCAAATATTTGAATCCATAAACAAAAAATCTATCTCCTTGTATGTGTAAAATGTATAATCTATACAATTGAATAATTATATAAAATGTGGTAAATAGAAGACATGAAATATATAATCTATAAAATTGGAACAAGATATTTAAAAGTGACATTGAACAAACATATATAATGTATATGAAGATGTTTATTACAACTATATAATATGATGAAAAATATATGTGCATGTAGATACAATTAAAACTTACCAACTTTTAGATGAAGACCAAAATTTGATATTTACATAGTCTCTTGATAAAATAATTTTTTAGTTCAACAATCACTTCGTAGACCGACTTGATGAGAACTTGCAAAAATAATTAATGTAAGTAACTACAATTTTTATGAGTCATTTAAGAAAAAAATTCATCCGAGAAAATAACAATATATAGTAAATTCCATACAAATTTAAAAGATGTTTTCCATAGGATGGATTAAGGGTACCTAAGAGGATATATAGCTTAAGGGGGGTCTTAAGAGAATACCTTAAGGGGAGTTAAGAGGATGGTTTAAGAGGATGCAAGAGGGTGGATTAAGGGGAATTATGATAGTCCTTTAAGAGGATGGCTTAAGGGGATGTAAGAGGGTGGATTAAGGGGAGTTGATAGAATGGATTAAAGGGATGTAAGATAGTGGATTAAGGGGATGCATGTCATGAACCTTACGCTATGGATTAACAGGCCCTAAGAGGATGGCTTAAGGGGAATTATGAGAGTGACTTACGGAATGCAAGATTATGGATTACAGGGATGTAAGAGGATATGAATTAAGGGTCCTTTAAGAGGATGGCTTAAGGGGATGTAAGAGGGTAGATTAAGGGGAGTTGATAGAATGAATTAAAGGGATGCAAGAGGGTGGATTAAGGGGAGTTGAGATAATGAATTTATACTATCAATTAAATGTATCTAGAACTATATATAGTTACCTATCTCTAGATTTGAATTCCATTGTAATATATGTGCATCTCCTCTCTTTTTTGTAAAGCATCTAATTTTGGGAGACCTAAAACAAAAAATGATATAAAACTTTAATTAGGAAATGATTAAATACAAATATATATCAATTAACTATATAAACAACTAGATATACTTACCAATATTTATTTACTCTATTGTACCATTTTCATCCTCTCTTTTTTTTAATGCATCTATGATTGTCTCATGATCATCCATTGAAAGTGTCCATAAAACTTTATTAGCAGGCCTCCCTTGATATCTAACTACTTTTATATTGGTTGCTAAATCAAATGTGAATAATGTATAATCTTCTTGTGTCTTTCATACTCTTCAAATGCAAGCAAGCCATTCTTTCTCATCAAATATTTTTGAAGCCAGGTGCCAAAGCAACCACTGAACTAGTTGGATAATCAAAGTTGTCATCATCCACTCTAGGATGTACCAACTTATGTTTTCTCTCAACACATCTAGCCAACTAGTAATCTGTCTCCTCTTCATTCCCCTCGGGTGCAACAACAACATACACATGTCCTGCAAAAATAAATACAAAATTCAATAAAGAGTGACTTATATTTAATTCACATATAAACATGCATACATTCAAAATTCAACTCAATAAATAATGTACCTTATGGTACAAGATCTAAAACATGATCATAATCATCTGATGCGAACAATTGATTATCTTCAATTATTGTTCCATGTTGAACATTTGTCGATGTAGGCGTTAAGGCTCTTTGTTGCCATTGTTCGACCCATTCCATATTTTCACATGCCTCCCAATCACCTGCAATACAAAATTGATAAATGCATTCCAACTCCCTCTTCCATATTTTCCATGTGTTTGCATTCAAACTCTTAAACGAATGCCATTTTCCAAATCCATTAATTGTTTCACAATCTTTTTGAGAAAAAATATCATTTTCTTCAACTAACCAAAAGAAGCATCGAATTATTGAGCTCTCACTTGTTCTTGTAGATAATTTTGTTAGAAAACCAAGATCACCTGCATGCAAGATGAATACCTGTCACATGCAAAAGATATGAAGAACCAAAAAGATGTTCTCTGAACCTCAAAGTGTAAAATGCATTAAGAGAATCAATGATTACAAAAGAGATCAATCCTTATGAAGCAGATCAAGAAACCCTAAAAGGGAAACCCTAAATGAAACCCTAGTGTGCACACTTAATAATTAATAATTAATTAATTATTAATGTGCCTAAGTTTAGCTTAAGTAATAAAGAGGAATAAGTGACTTAATTAATTAATCAATATGATGTAATTAATTAAGCATAATAACTTATTACTCTAACACCCCCTTAAGATGAACTTAGGAAGAAGCTAAAACACTAGAATAAGATGCATGAAAGCAAAGATGGGTCCCAACAACTAGGCCTAATCAGGTACCCATTTACAAATGCAAGAATGAGTAAGAGAAGGAAAAACCCAATGGGACAAAATCCCCCTTACAATGAGATAACATGCTGCAAAGAAGCACTGGAAGAACTCTATAGAGTAACACTAGAACCATAATCTGACAAGCAAGGAAAGATATCTCTGTCTACAACTGAAACCAAAACTGGAATCAAAATAATGTGACAGCAGACCCGATGCCACGGAACACTTGAAAACTCCAAATGGGAACAATACTGGAATCTATGAAGTAGCAAGCAATTATTGAATGATGTATTACTGAAAACGAAGTGCAAAGATGCAAGATGCACTCTCTCAACTGCCAAAACATCCAAGTAATCGCCAAACAACCCATCAGGACAAATCTGGAATAAGTAATAAACCTAGGATAGATACAAAAAAAGTGCATGGACAGCAACATAGAGCTCCTCAATACCTTTCCGATGCTTCAAACGAGGTGAAAAACGAAGATCGTGGCAAAAAGTTATGAGCTCGAAAGTCCAAAAATAACATCTGACTTCAAACAGCAATAAATATAGGAAAAAAGTAAAATATTGAAAAATAAACAGCACTACTAGAAAGTCCTTGGAACCAACTTTCCGGCGATATCTCGTTTGCTCGATTTTGATACAGTATGCCCAAGTTATGGCCAAAAGAAAAAAACTACTCTTTTAGGGAAAAAAACTAGGGTTTGGAGGGGCAAAGAGGGTTGGCCTTACGGATGATGTCATGATGACATCATGCTGACGTCAGAAAAATCAGAGCTTACAATTGACGGCCATCTGGCCGTCGGAGCAAAAAATTGCCCCCTCTGGAAAATAATCGGTCGTCGAAATATACTGAATAGGGATCAAAATGTTCGCAGTAGACCCCAGAATATGCCAGAATCTTTGGCAGAATCCCCAGAGAATATTCTTTGGCCGATCTTTGAATGCATGGCCCCCGGTCCTCCATATTATTGGGGGTTCTAGCAGAGAAGCCCGCGGGGGCTGAGCTGGCCCGGTGAAGGAAGTAGGCGGTGCCACCGACGGTGGTGGCGGGCCGGTGGCCGCTGGGTGTCAGGATTCTTTTGCACTGGGAGCATCGGCGGGAAAACCAAAAAACTCAATTTTTTTTTCTCGATTTTCGTGCCTCAGAGAGCATGCTAGGGAGGCCGTACAGCCCCTTAGATAATTTTTTTTCCTTCCATGCCAACTTCTCAGAAATTGATGAAACGAAGGGCGATCTTAAGGTTTTTGGCTGCTGCGAACACAATGGTGACCTCCGTTTCTGCCCAAAGTGCCCCAAAAAATAGGCTACCCCTAGATCTTGCAGAAAAGATACCTGTGGAAACCCTTGCACTTGAAACTCACAGAGAGGCCATATCTTCATATCATGAACAAGCAGCTATAGGTCTGGAGCTCTGATACCATGTTAGAATCCAAGATCACCTACATGCAAGATGGATACTTGTCACATGCAAAAGATATGAAGAAACAAAAATGATGTTTTGTAAACCTCTCAGTAAAAATGCATTAAGAGAATCAATAATTACAAAAGAGATCAATCCTTATGAAGGAGATCAAGAAACCCTAAAAAGGAAACCCTAAATGAAACCCTAGTGTGCACACTTAATAATTAATAATTAATTAATTATTAATGCGTCTAAGTTTAGCTTAAGTAATAAAGAGGAATAAGTGACTCAATTAATTAATCAATATGATGTAATTAATTAACCATAATAACTTATTACTCTAACAAATTTTGTATTGCACCAATCTACAATTGCACGTGCATCTCTAAATTTCGCAGCATCCTCAAATTTGAGTTGCTCTCTAGCAAGAGCTCTTTTCACACATGCACCTACTCCATCATGTTCTCCCTTACCATGACCAGCTTTGAAAAAACTCCATATGTGTTGGATATTATTTTCCTTATGAACTCTACATAACCAATAAAACATTCTATCATTTTTCAATTGACCCGTGCAATTATCTAACCATATGAGATGTTTTAGCATTTGAATTCCTCTCTCTTTTAAATTTTTATAAAATATATCAAAACAATATTATACAAAATCAAAATGAATGTAATCAATTATCACTTACATAAAAATGGTACTCTCTCAAAATTATTCTATAATCTTTTGTACTATCTTCTGCATGTCTATAAACAATGTGAACAAATATAGCTACTTGCATTGAATTATAATACTATGATTAAATTTCTTCTCGTGGAGCAAGAGTATAATTTTCAACAAAATCAACAACTGAAAATATAGTTCCAATTGGGAATGTGTTTTTACATAATCAAAATTGATTATCAAGCCAATGAGAATTATGAGAGTGTTGAGCATATTTAGGTACAAAATTATCTTTAAATTCATTAATAAAAGCATGGACACTAAATGTTTCCACAATTAGTTCAACACATTTTCCAGCTTTTCCATCTTTAAAGAATACTCAACATTTTTAATTTTTTTTACATCCACTAATTTTTTTCCAAATTCATCTAAACTACTTTCATGCATACATTCTCCTAATAATGAAAAGATACCACATCTATCACATTCTCCAGAAATGCATGCTTTTAAAAAAAAAGAGTTTCCATTTAAAGAGGGATCACAAAACAAACCTGCTATAAAATCTTTGATTCTTTCAAGTGGCATATTAATGCCACAAATGTCCTGCATAATTTGGTTAGCATGCAAAGTGCATCATATATATCAAAATATATCATAATAATAACAAAATTGTACATGATTCTTACAACAACAAGAGATTTGTTGCTTATTAATTTTGACATACCAAGGTTTACACTTTTCGAATGATCTTTGACTTATGTTAATATTCAATGGTAAGATTGAAGCATCTAATTTTCTTTTATATAATTCAGTTTGAGTCATATCTAAGAGATGCTTTGGATGAGGTTCACTAATTTTGCAACCCACCCTTAATTTTAAGACATCTCTAATGTTAGGTGATACTCTTGTATTATCATGCCAAAATTTATCGATTAAAGATTTAATTTCATTAGTTAATTTCATGTCTGATCTTGGGAGTCTACCACTAAAACTCCAACATTGATTAATATGATCCTTTTCAATACTTTCTCTTCTTTTAGCAGCTCTTATCCAAGTTCTAGGATTTACTTTTACACATTTACTAATCTTACTTAACATTCTTTTATTTGAAGTTGTTTTATCAACTAGAGCAGTTGTTATTGCATGACGAGCCACATTCTTATCTTTCGATCGACTTTTCTTACCAATAACATCAATAGCATTAGCAACACTAGATTTGACTTGTTCTACTGAATCATCTTTCTTTTTTGATTTTACAAAAACACCTAATTTTTTCATCACTTTTCTCATTTTCAACATTCTCATCAATTGCACCATGAGTTGACATTGGAATCCTAATTTCTTTCTATAATTTTTTTTTTTTATATATTTTATTTCCATAATTTCTAATTTGTCTTGAAGAAACTTTACCACAAAGTTTATCTAGCACATTTCTTTCAATTGTAAAAAAAACATTTTCACCTTCATCCATAGGAGTTTCATTTTCATTCACACAAGGGATTTCATTCTCATTTTCATCAATATGAGGGATTTCATTCTCATTTTCATCAATATTAGGGATTTCATTCTCATTTTCATTCTCATACGATATAATTTCATCATTTTTTTGTTTCTGCATTGTTTCAACCCTAATATTATTGATCTCATCAATGGTGTATCCATCTTCATCTAAACAAACAATATCAATATTATCAAAACTTGGGTTTGAACACATACCTAGATAGATTGTTTGAATAGGTGCATTTTCCATATCATTGGGAGGTGGATTTGAAGACATACCCAAAGTTGTTTGCATATCATTCAAAGTTGAAGTTGAAGGCATAGCTGGGTTTGTCTCCGTAATAGCATTTTCTTCCATATTCACCATCTCCACATTTGCATCATTTACACTCATTTCATCATTCATGGCTTCCTCTTAAACATTCTTAGAACTAGATGCTTCCAAATCTTTCATTTGACGAATCCTTTATCTCCTTTCCCTTTGTCGTTTTTCCTCATTATCTTTATTTGCTTGAATTTCTTCGAGTGTCATTAACTTTCTACATCTTTTTTTTGTCTTTTCTTATCACCCATGGTTACCAAACCCTTTTTGATAACAAAAAAAATAATTCAAAAAACCTATTTTGAAATTGCCACCTTCAACTATTCAAATTAAACTATGTATTATGAAGATCATTTTTTCTATAAACTCTGAAGAACAAAAACATCATGAGTACATCCAAAAATTATCCTTTTCAAAATCTTCTTCTAAAATGTTCTTCTACTTGATTCCACTTCAGAAAATTCAACTACACTTTGTCTCTTCCAACAATTGGAATAGAATATTCCCTACACAAGACAAATTTGCAATAAAAAATGAAGAAAATGACACTTTCAGACTGTACTGTAGGAAAAGAATGTTGTAGGAAAATCGTGTTTTACTAGTATTTTTTAAATTAGGGGAAAATGACTATTAGAAATGCGTAAACATTATGTTTTAGGAATGCATATGTGTTTCATAACGCATACACGTTATCTTTACCCAACGGGTAAATAGATAATGTGTATCTGTTATGAAACGCGTACACGTTTCATTTAAATAACGCATATGCATTTTTGTAATGCATACACATTTTTTAAAAGTTGAAGTCCCACACCACATCCAACCTTGGTTTTAGGCTTGGGAAAGGCTTGGCAATCTGAGCCTTAGCCTTTAACCTGCAACTAAAAAAGGGAGATTGAAGAAGAATGTACAACTTTGACAATATGGCTGATGAACTTCTTTTCTCAATCAATCTATAAAATTGAAACCCATTAGAGAACACGATGTCTACTTTCCAAATATATGGGTATGTGCAGGATCATCATGGAAAAAATAGGCCCTTAAGTGGCAAAAAAATTTAAAAAATCAGAGTTAGACAACTTGACATAAAAAATTGAATAATTTATCTATATTATTTCAAAAATATGTAAAAATATAATTTGTAGAAAATTGAATGTAGTTTCTAAACTACTAGGTTTATTTTTTTTTAAAATCTATATGGTGAAATTTTGAAATTTCAATGCAATAGTAATTTAAATTTCGTGGAAAAATAAGTAGGTGTCCTCCCTGACCACCCTAACCACAATAAAATGATAATATTTTTTATAATATTTTAGATATAAGTAGAGGACTCATGTCCCAATGTGATGCATATTTTTTCTAATTTTTTCCAAGTAAATAATTAATTATGATTTTTATTACAACTTTTAAAAATAAAAAACTTGTATGTCTAACCACCTTAACTTGGTTGGTCAAAACTTCATGAAATTCATTTCTTCTTTTTAATCCTATAGTATGAAGAATAGAATGTGACACATGTTTTAGATTCAAAAAATATGATACCATTTGAAAGCTATAGATGTTTTCAACTTACCTATCAATCAAGACTTTAGTTGTAATTCAAATAGAAAATAAATAATAATTATTTATTAAATTCAAAGTAAAGAATAATTTATATTGGTGGAAAGATGAGAATCTCATTTAAAAACCCTTTCATTTCATCAATTTTGGGTAAAAAAAAGTTGTTAGCCACATACTCTACAAAAACCCATCATATCACCACTTTTTGGCCCATCAGGATCCTGCACATACCCATATAATTGTTATTAATATTGGATTATGTATGCTATTTTTTAATTAATTTCTAACAAATTAATCCTTAAACTTGAAATATCAGACTTTTTTTGTTTTTTAATAACTTTTTTTTGGTTAATTTTTTTGTAAAAATTTTTATATGGGATCAAACTTCAGACAATTCTCTACACAATGAAAAAAAAAAGAGTCAATTTTTTTTATTTTAGGTCCAATTATGTTGTCCGTACACATTGATTTTTAAAAACAACAATTAAGGCCAATATAAATTTAATAAAAAAATAATATTCAACCAAAAATTACAAAACAAATTCCATACGAAACTTCATGTTGTTATCTCTCTTTCCCAAAAGGAATTAGCAAAATGCTTTTATTTGGGTTAAAAAGTGTTGTCCGTACATGTGCTCGGTATTGTAAAAAAATGACTTTTAAAAAGGGGTTTTTATAGATCTCTATCAAAATTGAATTTCTATAATCTGGGTATTTAAATAATTTACATTTTTAGAAACTAGATTCAAAATTCAAAATTTCATAGTACTGACTTTTTTTAAGATTCATTGTGTAAGTGCCTCAAATTTTCAGTCTAAGTGTGACAATTTTTGAAAAACAGCGAAAACACTTCCACTTTTTGAGATTTTTGTGTACCCAATTTCTTGCATCAACCCCTTATTTGAACCTTGGAATGTAGATCTACAAACTAGCATGAAGTGGCCTCATAGAATGTAGATCTTGATCATAAATTTTTTTGTGAAACAGTGCCTTGAATATGCTTGATTGATCTTGAATGTTACATCAACACATTAGCTTAACAACATGCATGATGCATTATGACTTTGAAATGATGAAATGGATTTTAATTTCTACAATAATCTTCTTGAAATATACCCTTGAATGCCTTAGCAATTCTCTTGAATTCTCTCTTGATCATAACTTTTCTATTAGGATTCTTGCATGAAAAATCTAGTTGAAACTAAGTGAAATAGCCTTGTATTTATACATATTTTAACATTAATTCTTGAAATTCAAATATCACAAGCCAACATCAAATCTAAGATTTGAAATCATTAAAATACCACTAAAAGCATATCCCAAGGGGGTCCTAGGTATAAATGAGGACCCATTCGCCATGTGGTGAATGGGTCGTAGCTCACTTATCTAGGACACACTTCAAACAATGTGAAAGAAGATGTGAAAATAGGGTCCTATGACATATTGAAGACCCATTCACCATGTGGTGAATGGGTCCTAGGTTACTAACCTAGGACACACACCTTCTAAAGTTAAGTGTTATGTAATATCATTTATGAATGTCTGGTTTCATCCCTCTGAATTTGTATTTAATTAGGATTGGATTTGAATTAAAGGGGCCAATTAAGGAAAATTAACCTCAATTAATTAATAAAGCCCTATATTAGTGTGAAAGTGTAAAGGTGCACTTTAAAACACCCTAAATAAGGCACAATTAAGTCCATTTTATTAAAAATGGCCCTAAACTTAATGTGAATATTTAAAACACATTACAACATTAAATCAAGGCAACATTAAGCTCACATTAATATTAATTATTCCCAAACTAAGGAAAAGGGGATACTTTTTCCATTACTACACCATGTTACCAATCAAATAATAATAATATACATAATCCTAAGAGTATAACAATAAGATATTATGTTTTGTATTTGATAGCTACACTAGAAGTTGAATAGCCATCTAGCTTATTATGTTGTATTAAAAAGTAATCGAACAAAAAAACTTAAGTCTTTTTAGATCACTTTCCAAATAACACGCTAGTATGAACCAACACTTACAAAGACTATTTCAATTATCCTTTTCACAATTGTTTATAACAATAAATTATAATTGGAAGGATAAATATTTAATCACAATGTATGACATCTAGTTATAGTGAACAAGTGAAAATTTAATATCAAATAAAGTTTGGTATATTTATGGAATCCTTTGTCTCAAACACTAGTGCACATGAATGTCCTTGCATCATAGTTTCATCTTTCCCAAACATGTGAAAAGAAGTATATATTATCCAAACCTTTTCCTACATTGACAAAATGAAAATGAGAGACACACAAAATGAGAAATATTTTATATGCTAAAGCAATAATAAAATTAGCTATTGAAATGAAAGAAAAAATTAATGACAAAGAAGAAGTTATAGAGAGATGTAACTAAGTCAAACCTATCTTTTTGAAATAAAAACCTACACATACAAAGAAATAATAATTTTTTTTGGTTGATTATTTAAGGGGATTGCATCATTCAAACCCCTTCTTTTGTCTTTCTACCTCCACAATAGCTAGTATTTTTAAATGATATTTATAGTATAGTAAATTGTCGGCCTAAATAATTTCACACTATGTTTATCTCCCCTTATGTGCCTAGACCCATTTGTGCTCTTAATTTTCCTGTTTTATGACCATATTTGGAAAATGATAGTTAAAATGGGAATAATTATTTAATATTTATTCATCGATAGCCAAAGACCTAAAATAGGTCTAGACTAGGGCACTACTGCCATTTTCTAGCATATTATGACCCTAATTTAAATATATCATTATTAAAATCTTAACATTTATAAATTCAATTTTATTTATTATATTTTGATAATTAATTTTGTAGGAAATAAAGAAGTGTGGGTATGTGCAGGATCATCATGGAAAAAATAGGCCCTTAAGTGGCGATGAAAATTTAGAAAAATCAGAGTTAGGAAACTTGACGTAAAAATTTGAATAAGGTATCTATATTATTTCAAAAATATGTAAGAATAGAATCTATAGAAAATTGAATGTAGTTTCTAAACTACTAGGTTTATTTAAAAAAAATATCTATTTGGTGAAAATTTGAAATTTCAATGCAATAGTACTTAAATTTTAGGGGAAAAATAAGTAGGTGACTGTTTGACCACCCTAACCACAATAAAATGATAATATTTTTTTATAATATTTTATATATAAGTAGAGGAATCATGTCCCAATGTGATGCATACTTTTTTGTAATTTGTTTCCAAGTAAATAATTAATTATGATTTTTTTATTATAACTTTTTAAAAATATAAAAACTCGTATGTTTGACCACCTTAACATCATCAAAAATTCATGAAATTCATTTTTTTTTTAATCCTATAGTATGTGAAGCATAGAATGTGACACGTTCCAGATTAAAAAAATGTGATACCGTTTGAAAGCTATAAAAGTTTTTCAGTCAGCCTGTCAATCAAGACTTTAGTTGTAATTCAAATAAAAAATGAATAATAATTATTTATTAAATTCAAAGTAAAACATAACTTATATTGGTGGAAATTTGAGAATCTCCTTTAAAAAACCTGTTTGTTTCATTAATTTTGGGTAAAAAAGAGTCGTCAGCCACATACCCTACACTTACCCATCATATCACAACTTTTTGGCCCATCATGATCCTGCACATACCCATGCATATAAATACAAGTCTTTTTCATCATTTAAAATCCTAATAAAATGATTGAAAATTTGAGAATCCAAAAAATTAGTAGAGTTTATAGTACTTATTGTTGGCAAAATGCTTGATTGATTCATTCAATGTAATGCAGAACATTTATACAAGGGAGCGGTTGGCAACACTTACCAAATGAAGCAACATTTACCAAAAAAATTAACAACCTACTCAAATGTACCCAAATAAATAATGTAATATACCATATAACAATTATGCTAACATTCCCCCTTTATTACATTTTTCTTGAAATGACAAAATTGCCTTGCCAAGGGAACCCCCTAGAAGGCTTATATGAAAAAGGATGTTGATTAGAAAAATATAGTCATCTTTGTGAAGATATTCCTTTTAGAAAAAAAATCCTTAATTAGGTGGAACTCCATAAAACTACCTCATGACCCTTGGAAAGGTGTAGCCCCTAGATGAATTCCCAAGTTCTTCCTCCCATGAACTCCTAAATCATAGATTCTCAAATTATTCAACAACAATCCATATTGAGCTCTCCAAACACATGGCTCCATCAAGTTCTCTGATGACTCTCGAAAGGGTATAATTCTAGATCACAACCTCATAAGCTTTCTGGATAAGCATCCATATTAAGCTTTACACAAAGAGCCTTACCTATCTCCAAAAACCAAACTTCACAATATATGTATTCTTCAAATATGTCAGAATCAACATGGAAAAGAAAGAAATTAAAACCAAAAATGCTTCTCATGCAAACCATCATCTCAAAGTGAGAAGCTAACTTGAGATGATGACAATTCATCCATCCTTCAGTGCCACTAGCCTCTAGTATGACCTTGTTACACTTTACCCATTTGATTTCTTGGATGAATTTTTTGAGGCCTCATTAGTAATAGTGAGGATGGACCCAAAAGCCCAAGAATAATTATTTAAAGATTCATTCAAACCTTTAAAGATTCTACCAAATGTAGCATGGATGGCTCTAAAAACACAAAAAATTGGAATGACCATTCTCTTTGTCTTGTCATACATATGATGAACTCCTCTATAAGCCTTTAGCTTAGTGAGCATCAAAGATACATTTAATAACAATGTACTTAACAAGGAGGAGAATGCACCTTTTATGATTTCCTTTCCACTTTATTCTAACCTACGAAAGGATTAGATGGAGATGATATAATTCCACAGAATAGTCAAAATACCCATTCATTATCCTTCCTTTCAATGTTGCAATCAATGGATTGCATATAAATCAGATGCAGTGCCTCCTGTGTAGCCTTATACAACACACCATATATACTTCTGTAGCAGTTGATGATTATATCCACAAACCATCTTAACTATAGGTTCTTCAAACTGGAACAATATGTGCCAACAAAATGTTATACTCTTCATGTCTAGCAATGAACTTCTTCTCATGCCATGACATGCACACAAGAATCATATCAGTGTCATCTACAGTCACACAAAATTCATATCACTATCATGATATGTCTACACCATGCTTTCTCTTTCTATAGAATACAAACGCATAGGCACAAGGGTTTCATGGAGCTCTGATACCAAAATTTGGAAAAATTCTTGATTGATTCATTCCATGTAATGCAAAGCATTTACACAAGGGGGTGATTGGCAATAGTTATCGAATGAAGCAGCAATTACTGAACAAATTAACTGCCTACTTAAACACCCAAAAAAACAATGTAATATACCATATAACAATTATGCTAACACTTATCATCAATCAAGATTCAATTTTTCAATGTATTAATTCTTTATGTGAGTTTTTTAATAATTTATGTTCATTATTTTTAAGTAGTCAAGATTTCTGGATAAAACTGTGTGTTGTTTTTTTCTCATCAACATTTCGGATCATACTCCATGATCCATCATCAGGATGATTAGCAGATAGAGAGAAGTGAAGAATAGATAGCAGACTTGGATATAAAGGGGAAAAGGTGGTGAGGGGAGGATGAGATGCACTCAATCCAAAAAGATAAGAAAGTCAAAGGGAGGAGAAAAATTGGAGAAATTGCAAAGCAGAAAATTAATTAATTTAACAAAGGACATAAGAACCCTAAAGTTAAAGAAAAGAATAAGAAAAACAAAAAGTGAAAAAAACAAAATTGATAGAAATTTAATAGGAGGCAACAATTATAAAAAGAGATTGAAAGGACACAATAAGATAAAGAACACAAAGGGAACAAATGAAACATCCAATACAAGAAGACAAGAGCTGATAAACAATACCAAAAAGAAAAATAAAGTCATGAATTCTAACAAATAAATCAATACAATAATAAAATAAGTCACAAATAATAGATGGAAAGAAAGGCATTCGAAGAAGGAATTAAACAAAAAGAAAGAAACATAAAAACAAACCTAAAGAAGAGCCGAAAAATAACAAAACAAGCAAGGGATAGAAGACACTAAACTATTACATTATAATAAATAAACACTATACACTATAAATTGTATAATATAAATTAAACATTATAAATTAAATATATAAATTAAACATTATATAAATAATTATTAAATAGGTATAAATTATTAAATAAAATAAACATTATAAATGAAATATAATAAAAATATAAATATTATATAAATTAAATATAATAAAAATATACTATTGTATAATATAAATTAAAATATAATAAACATTAAATTAAATATATAAATAATGTTATACAAATATAATAAACATTATAAATTAAACATTATATAAATAATTATTAAATAGATATAAATTATTAAATATAATAAACATTGTAAATTAAATATAATAAAAATATAAATATTATATAAATTATAATAAACATTATAAATTAAATAAATAAAAAGGAAACCCAAAATAAACAAGAAAAAGGAAACGAGAATAAGAGATCAATATGAGGACAAATATAATATTAATAAAAATATAATATTTAATATACTATTGTATAATATAAATTAAAATATAATAAACATTATAAATTAAATATATAAATAATGTTATACAAATATAATAAACATTATAAATTAAACATTATATAAAAAATTATTAAATAGATATAAATTATTAAATATAAAAAACATTATAAATGAAATATAATAAAAATATAAATATTATATAAATTAAATAGAATAAACATTATAAATTAAATAAATAAAAAGGAAACCCAAAATAAACAAGAAAAAGGAAACGAGAATAAGAGATCAGTAGGAGAAAAATGAAACTAAGAGAAGGATAAGGGCAAGGAAAAACAAGGAAGGGAGGGTAAGGGGGAGGAACAAGGCAGAGAAAAGAGGGGACAACAAAGAAAGGGAAGAGGAGGAGGGAGAGAAGACCAGAAAACTCGAACGAGTAGAGGAAGGGGAAAAAACGAGAAAGGGGGTGACATGGCAGGGGTTGCTAAGAAAGACAGCAGAAAGGGGATTACGATAGATCAAGAGAGAGGGCATTGAGGTTATTGAGAAGGGGTTTCCAAGAGTGACTCAAATCCCAACCTCCATCCCGATTAAGGTTGGAGGGGTGATTGTTAATTTCAATGGCCTCTTTGAGTTTTCTCTTGAAGAAGTTATCTTCATTGAACAAGATTTTGGTGTCTTCTAAGGCGATGTGATGCTTCGTCTTGGAGGAGTGTTCAGCTAGAGAGGATTTGGAGATGCGTTCATATCTTATGTCAGCACAATGTTCTTTGATTCTTGTGTTGATGGAATCAAGTGTCGCGTTCCTGTGGTATCCCCTACATTGGAGAAACAGGACGATCCATCAACACAAGAATCAAAGAACATTGTGCTGACATAAGACATGAACGCATCTCCAAATCCGCTCTAGCTGAACACTCCTCCAAGACGAAGCATCACATCGCCTTAGAAGACACCAAAATCTTGTTCAATGAAGATAACTTCTTCAAGAGAAAACTCAAAGAGGCCATTGAAATTAACAATCACCCCTCCAACCTTAATCGGGATGGAGGTTGGGCTTTGAGTCACTCTTGGAAACCCCTTCTCAATAACCTCAATGCCCTCTCTCCTAATCTATCGTAATCCCCTTTCTGTTGTCTTGCTTAGCGACCCCTGCCACGTCACCCCCTTTCTCGTTTTTTCCCCTTCCTCTGCTCGTTCGAGTTTTCTGGTCTTCTTTCCCTCCTCCTCTTCCCTTTCTTTGTTGTCCCCTCTTTTCTCTGCCCTGTTCCTCCCCCTTACCTTCCCTTCCTTGTTTTTCCTTGCCCTTATCCTTCTCTTAGTTTCATTTTTCTCCTACTGATCTCTTATTCTCGTTTCCTTTTTCTTGTTTATTTTGGGTTTCTTTTTTATTTATTTAATTTATAATGTTTATTATATTTGTATAACAGTATTTATATATTTAATTTATAATGTTTATTATATTTTAATTTATATTATACAATAGTATATTAAATATTATATTTTTATTAATATTATATTTTTCCTCCTATTGATCTCTTATTCTCGTTTCCTTTTTCTTGTTTATTTTGGGTTTCCTTTTTATTTATTTAATTTATAATGTTTATTATAATTTATATAATATTTATATTTTTATTATATTTCATTTACAATGTTTATTATATTTAATAATTTATATCTATTTAATAATTATTTATATAATGTTTAATTTATAATGTTTATTATATTTGTATAACATTATTTATATATTTAATTTAATGTTTATTATATTTTAATTTATATTATACAATAGTATATTTTTATTATATTTCATTTATATAATATTTATATTTTTATTATATTTCATTTATAATGTTTATTTTATTTAATAATTTATACCTATTTAATAATTATTTATATAATGTTTAATTTATATATTTAATTTATAATGTTTAATTTATATTATACAATTTATAGTGTATAGTGTTTATTTATTATAATGTAATAGTTTAGTGTCTTCTATCCCTTGATTGTTTTGTTATTTTTCAGCTCTTCTTTAGGTTTGTTTTTATGTTTCTTTCTTTTTGTTTAATTCCTTCTTCGAATGCCTTCCTTTCCATCTATTATTTGTGACTTATTTTATTATTGTATTGATTTATTTGTTAGAATTCATGACTTTATTTTTCTTTTTGGTATTGTTTATTGGCTCTTGTCTTCTTGTATTGGATGTTTCATTTGTTCCCTTTGTGTTCTTTATCTTATTGTGTCCTTTCAATCTCTTTTTATAATTGTTGCCTCCTATTAAATTTCTCTCAATTTTGTTGTTTTTCACTTTTTGTTTTTCTTATTCTTTTCTTTAACTTTAGGGTTCTTATGTCCTTTGTTAAATTAATTAATTTTATGCTTTGCAATTTCTCCAATTTTTCTCCTCCCTTTGACTTTCTTATCTTTTTGGATTGAGTGCATCTCATCCTCCCCTCACCACCTTTTCCCCTTTATATCCAAGTCTGCTATCTATTCTTCACTTCTCTCTATCTGCTAATCATCCTGATGATGGATCATGGAGTATGATCCGAAACGTTGATGAGAAAAAAACAACACACAGTTTTATCCAGAAATCTTGACTACTTATGATAATGGACTGTGGAAACATAATGTTATTGATTCATTATTTTTGTCAGTACTAATACTCAAGAATTTAAATCAAGCATCCAATTCTCCTTGTATGAGAGGACTACAATTTTATTCCATCAAGAAAAGAAATTTTGAGTGGTAAGTTACAAGACTTGTCAATATATCATTATTTTATCTATTTTCCTTTGCTTGACCAAGGGTAATCACTCTTCTTACATCATCATAGATTTTGTGGAGGTAGAAATATGAAAATATGGTTTGAATTAGGAAAGTTGCTATACAACACAACCCTTTCTCTCCTCTCTTGTGTGAAAGTGATAGATCTAAAGTGGAGTTGTGAAAATATTGAAGACCTAATTATAAGATCAAGAATTCAAGCCTTCTACCTCAACAAATCAAGGAAATTAGAAATAATATCGATATCTATGAATTTCTAAAGCCGAGTCTAGGAAGGAAGAACCTATATATTGTGACCATCTATGATCTAGTTTTTTTTTTGAGATATACATTTCCAAGTATATGGAACCAACATACCTATCCAACCAATTTGAGCTCAAATTCATATGCTAGGTTCCTTTGTCTCTACACTATTCTACTTTATAACTCTTTTTAGTATTTTTGTTCTATACTATTTTTTAATCATTTTAGTTTGTTACAATCTCATTGTTGACCTAGGTGCATGTATACATTATCAAATTAAGTTAATCATTAATCAATCAATCCATTTCAATCAACCCCACATGAAATAACCAAAACCCTAATCCACCATTCTGGCTCTTCCATTGAGGTTAGTAGCCAAGTGGGTGCTTATGATCATTTTGGGTTCTCCCCAAGTGATGTAGGACAAAGTGTGATTTCGACTCTAGATAGCTCTTTTTCACAACACATTTTTGTGAACCTATTCTTTGTTACATTTTAAAATCCTTCTAAAATCTTAAATTTGTCATTTCAAATCAAAGTGAAATCCATATTTTGGTGAAAATAATGGAAAAAGTAAACATTTTCATAGCTTTTTCATTTCAAGATATCAAAAAGTGTTACTTTTCAGCCTTTTTGGGATGGACTCAATCAATCATTGCATTTCAAAAACTAAAAATTGTATCTGTAATATATTGCATTACTTCAAAAATATAAAATTGTATGCATGATTATGTGTTTAACATAAATAAATTAGTTATTTTTTGCATTTCCATCTAAATATATCTATTGCAAGACCTTAACCTCTATAAATTTTTAAGTCTTCAAATACTATAGCTCAGTTCTAGATTTTCAAATAATTAAAATTTAAATCCTTTGGTCTTGGGTGCTACTACATTTGCCTAGACTATTTTTTACCAAATTATAGCAAAAGTAATCTCTCTAAGTCCTATGTCTAGATTTATTCCCAAGATCTATTGCATTACTCTATAACAAACATTTTTCATTAAATATTTGTGGGAAAATAGCTTTAAATTTTTTTGAGTGATTTGGGAAAATGATGCCTTCCTTGAATTCCTTGGTTGATGTCTCATTTTGTGCCTTTAGTAATGCATCTCTAATAAATAATGAATCTCATGCATCCTTCTTTCCAAATACATTCCCTCCTAGGGAGGATATCTTGGAGAAAGAATAAGAGATCATTGATAGCTTGCTACACAATACCTTTCAAGAAAAAATTCCTCCTAATAACATAACTCATATGCATGAAGAATTTATGTACCATCCTCTAATTTTACCTAGTCACCTTAGTCAAAAGTTTGCAAGACCTATCATACAAAATTGATATGCTTTCTTCCTCTCACAAATAGACACATTTATAATTCATCCCTCAACAATTGCCTACATAGATTCCCTTTCCAATGCCAATAAAGACAATCCTTTTCCTAGAAATGGTCACCCATCTCATGCAAACAAAGCTAGTGATATATCCATTAATTTAGAAAAATATTATGGGCATTGAAGAAAGATCCTTTCTAAACAAGGTTGTGATACAAAAAATATACGTGAAATTCAAACTCTACTAGAATATACATCACATTCCTATACAACAAGAATTGGTTACCGACATCCTCCACCTTTGCATATGATATTTATCCTAGCCTCTTCCCCACCACCACCTTACTATCCAATTGGATATGGCCTCCTTCCTACTCCACACCCCTTATCTAAGATAGAATGTACATTATACACACTTTTGAAATAGTAATTGATCACACTTCCAACTTCTTGTGAAAAAAAGGATGCTAAACAAATAGATCAAAATTTATCCTTTTGTATATATCATTAAAGGTTTAGGCATTCTACTTATGATTTGTGTTCTTTAAAGAGAAAATTGCAGTGGTTAAGTCAAATATATGACATTGATATAGATGCATATAAGATATTTTATTAATTATAATGGTTTTTCTCCTTGTAATGTCTAATTTGTATTATCATGTAAAACTCATTGCCATGCTTGGGGGAAAAAAGTGTTGGAAGAATGAAGAAGAATGCCTAACTATACAAATTTTATGTTGCCATTCATATCACCATGTTATATGTGTTGCAATTGCAAGACTAATTCATTGTTTGATCCAGTATTTTGGACTGGTATCTGAACCGGTATATAGTTTACATCCTTTGGTATTTTGGTCCACAATCCTCCATGGTTGATTGTTGTTGCTTGCAGTTTTGGGAAATAGTTTATGGATGTTGGAAGCATGTACATTCAGAATCTCTTGTGTGCAGGTTCCTGTATAGTGTATTTTCATTAATCTATTGATTGTATTTCACTATTAAGCCTATCTCTGGCCAACCTCATGAATAATTCATGTTATGGTGAATTAATTTTATTATGCGGTTGTATGTGCGACCTATCTTAGGTCTATACCGACATGATGTATTATGTTACACGTTTTGATTTATTGTTTGGAAAGATTTTGTAAATACTTGAAGCCATCAGTCAATCTTTTTGGTTGCATCTAATTAGGCCAACCTAACTGATGCTTGTGAATAAGTCAGATATATATGTCAGACAATTTTGAAGATTGTTGGGTGAGGCGAATTTCAATGATGTGAATGTGAAGAAGTGTGAAAATGATGAAGTGTGTTAAGTTAGTTTATTGAGCATCACCATAACTAAATTAACACTTGTTAGGTGAACTCTTACTAGTTCATTCTAGTTGTAAAGCCACTTTTGTTTTGTAATCCTTTTGTAGGCAGTGAGCCTCCTTTTCTGGATAGTGAGTCCTCTTGTAAGTAGTGAGCTTTTGTATTTGGATAGTGGGTCCTATTTTGGGAAGTGAGCCCTATGGTAGTGATCCTTATATATTTGGTTTTGTAATTACTTTATATTATGAGCTAGTTCTCACCGCGGTTTTTCCCATGTTGGGTTTTCCATGTAAAATTTGGTGTTCATTGTATTGATATTGCTTTTTGTTATCTACATTTCATGTTCATAATTAATAATAGAATTATGTGGTTGTGAAGTTAATAAGTGGTTGAAGTTTGTGTTTGAATTTGGTGACAAAATGTTCATCTCCCCTCTCAGTTTTCTTGCACCTTTTAACAATTGGTATTAGAGCCATAGTTCCTCAGAGAGGAGCCTAACAACTTGAGGTAGATCCTAAAATATTGAGGAAATGGATTATAAAGAAGAACTTTGGGTTGCTCTTGAAGATATTGACAAAGATAAAAGTGAAAACAAATATTTGAGAGAAAATATTGATGAATCAAATGAATGCATCCTGAAATTGAAAGAGAAACTAAAGAAATTCAAAGAAAGATATAGAGAAGTAAGTGAGAAATTAAAGGAAGCTAATGAAGAGATCACCAGTTTGAAGGTGAAATTGGAGGAGAAGAAAAGAATTGAAGAATGTTTGAATAATGTGGTACACAACAAGACTGATGTATGCACAAAGCTTGAACAAGAAGTGGTGAACCTAAAAGTAGATCTGGAGAAAGCAAGACTCTGGGAAGATAATTTGAAGATAAGATCCACCAAACTTGAAGAGTTTATTATAGGAAAGAGACCCTCTAAAGAAAGAGGAGGTTTAGGAATTGAAGCCAATGAAATCTCTAAGGATAAACATACCCAAAACTCAGTAGATAATTAAAAGACTCAAGACAAAGAAAAGTAGAAAGGAAATCCAAGGAACTTTGCTAGAAGACCGTCTGTGAGATAGCCAAATGCACAAAGTTATCCATATTTTAATGGTGTTTTCTTTACATGTAATAAATTTGGTCATAAAGCAATTGAGTGTAGAAGTAGGGAAAATTATACTATTGGAAGCTTTTCCAGACAATTTTTTAAATGTAAGAAATTTGGACATAGGGCTACTTAATGCAGATCTCAAGTGAGGATGATTAGTCGAGTGATGATGAATAGGTTTAATGGAGGAAGAATGAATCAATATTTTAATGGCTACTACTATACTTGTAACAAGTTTGGACACAAAGAAAATAAGTGCAGATCAAAGATAAATGGAAGCAATAAGTCAGAGAAATGTTGCCTGCTATAATTGTAACAAACCCAAACATATTTCAAGAGCACGTAGAAGTAAAAAGGGAAAATAGTTTGATCCGGTAAAACATAATGAACTAATGAGGTAAATTGGAAAGGAAGAGGTTAAGAAAGAAATTAACAAGATTTGGAGAAAGAAAGAAGATCAAGAAACAACAAATATGTTTGTGCCCTCATCTGGTGCAATCAATTCCTTTAGAAATTAAACCTATCATGGTCTTAGGGGAGCATTAACAAAAAACTATACAAACCCCCTAGATGTATGGTGTGTCAGAAGTTGGCATGAGGATATGTTGTAGAAAATGAGTAAACAGAGGTTATGCAAACTAAACTAGAAGAAAAGTTGTAGAAATGTTCATTTGCAGAGTGATTTAGGGTTTACAGTGTAGAGAAATAGGGTTTTTATAAGATTTTTCAAGACTGTCACATTTAAGGTGAATTAGGGAAACCCGATGATGTATAAAGTAAAATTAATAAGTACTATTGATCTCTTGTGCAATTGAAGAGTTTGAAAAATGACTTGGAGCAACCTTGAAGTGATCTCAAAGTGATTTGGAGCAATTCTAAGGTAATCTGAAGGAATCATTATAGATAATTAGGAATAAGAGACATAAGCTTTCAAAATCATTTCTTAGTTTAAGAAGGGGAAGAAGGGAAAATGAATAAGTTTCGATTAAACAATAAAGAATTCAAGAAAGATAAGTGTGACGATGGATGGAGGATCATGTTGTGATATTCTACTGAAGTTGAAGGGTTTTGAATTGGAAAAATTTGATCATCAGAAGATGAAGGAAATGGAACTAGGGTTGAAGACAAATAAATTACAAAGCTTAAAAACCCTAGGTATGGATTTATGGGGAGAATTTCCATGGTTTGTAGACAAATAATCTATCTTGTTCTTGTTAATTCGATTCAAGGATGAAAACATTATTTTGGACAAACCCTATCCGATCACGAAGGAGGAAATCAAAGCTATTATTGGTTTATGTAGTGTTGGGGACCTTCCTAGGAAGAAAACCATGAAATACAGAGACATGGAGGAACTTACTAGTATCAATAGAGATCCCCCTGCTTTACTAATAAATATCATTATTGATCCTGTTGTAAGGTATGTTGCATACGACATATCTTATAAAATATACTTCAGAAATCATGAAGGTTCTACTTCGGCTATTGTTGTATATCTTACACACATGATGGTGAAGGAAAACAAGCAATTTGATTTATGTATCCTTATTAAGGAAAACCTAATTGAGAAATTTTGAATGTCATTAGTTGAGGGTTATCTTTTTTGGTTTGGGTATCTGCTCATATGTTTGATGTTTTACTTTTCGAGTTCACTATCGGGAAGGGAGAATTTTAAGTGGGAATTTGGCATTCCTATTGGAAAACAAGTTTACTGGTATTTGGAATCGATGGAGGATAATGCAAGCTCTTCCAAAACCTATTTCTCATCCCTGAAGATGAATCTATGCTTGGGTATGTTAGTGCCTAGTCAGTTTGAAGAGGGTTCCTCTTCTGGAATGAAACAATTTGAAGTTGTCATTAGTGAGTCCCCTCTGGAATCTAAAAGGAGAAAAACTATCACAAAAGATGTTATCACTATCTTAGAAGAAAAGAATAATGAAGAAGCATTTATGTTTGGATCTAATTCCTTTGATCCATGGGATATACAAACAATGTTAGATAGAGGTGAGATGAAGAAGGTTGGTGAAATGTGGAGTGCATGCTCTCCGATCAAGAGACTTAAAATAGATGATGTATTGATTGATTATCTACTCAAAAGGGGTATTTTAGTTTTAGATGTTTCTAACTCATTACTGGATGATCTAGTAGAAGTTATTGAAGAAAGAACATTGTTGGAAGGACTTGAAGGTCATAACTTCGAAGCTATGATTGAGAGAAGATGTACCAAAGCCGAAAAAATGTTATCTAAACACATTAATGAGATAAGAGAATGCATCAAGGAAATATCTTAAATCTATAGGTATTGTCTCTGGTGGCCTACAACTATTGACAATTTTAGAAGCAAAATTGAAGCCATTGAATCTGAGGTAAATAGTATTGGAAAGAGTTTTGACTTCTTCAAAGACAAAAATGGAAAACAGAGAATAAGAGTTGGTGAACTACAAGTAGATTTGTTGATTTATCAATGAAAAAGATAAGACTTGGTTAAAACCTTTTGGTTGGTTAAAGAAATTGTTGAGGTCCGATTGGATCATCTCTCTAGAATACTTTCTGATGCAAAAGATTGTAAATGACAATGTATTTCTGTAGACCAAACATCCTCATTTACACTATTATTTGTTGATGTATTTTTTATGCACTTCTCAACACAGGTAATGCATAGATGCACTACCTCTCTTTAAAGACAATCTTCCATAATCAGATTGTAGAACACTATCCCAAGGTCTCTAATGTTAGGTCTTGACAGTGCTTGGAATATCTCAGTCATTTGATGTGATTTGTTGGAATCACAAGGCGGTCTTATGGATGAGTTACAAAGCATGGGAAGTTGGGTTTGCAAATGCAATTTCAAAGTGCTGGAAGTGAATGAACAGTGGTTGTCCACTCAAAACAGCAAGCTGAAACTCATCAAGTTCATCTGATTTAGCTTCATGGTGATGCTTTGGGTCCTATTCTAACCAAGGATTAAAAGAAATAGCAAAAGGAGAAGGGTTAAAAAAGTTATTCTAATCCTAAGCTATGAATGAATAGTAATAATGGTGGCTGCTAAAGTAGACAGACTTCCTAAACTAAGTTTTGCTTGACCAAGAGAAACTTATAGCTACACAAAACCAGTGCAATCTTCTAAGGACTACAAATTTTCACATCACATACACACATCATGTACATGCAATCGAACTAAGTTGTAGCAATAAAGAAAGAAGCTCAGACTAGCTTTGCAAAGTGATTCATCATCAATGAACCACAAAAAGCATGAGCTGGAAGTTCATCAAATATTATAACAACAACACCATCATGAAAACCATTCAAGAAACTAATACTAAAACTAATATGGAAGTAGAACCATGCATGCAAGATGAGCAAAATCAAAGAGAACATCCATAAAATCATGCAATGCTATCTTCTATTGCTGCAAAATGATTTTTACAATAGCTCTCCAACCCTTACAAATGAGGGGCAAGCCCCTATTTATAGTTTTCCAAAGCCCAAATGAATGGCTAGGATTCAATTACATTGAATGCCCTAGATTTGATTTACAACAAGGTTTCACCTACCCTCCATTATCAGGCAATTTAAAATACATTCCTTGTCTTTTCTCTGTTTTTTCATATAGTGCCAGTCACTGTAGCAATTTCATCATTTAGCTGATTTCCCTTTTCACTGTAGCTGAAACTACCTGAAAATTATCTTTTGCTTGATGTCCTTGCAGTGTTCTTCCTTTGATCAAACAAGCCCGTCAACAATTGGCATCAATGGATTTGTGGCCCCTAATTCGAGTAGAAAAGCTCCTTAGAAATCATCATCATCTTGAAAAAGGTAGGACAACTACCTTAATGGGCCTCTTTGATAGACCTACAAAAGGCTTCGTGACTCCTGCAAACACGAAGTGTCGTAAGTGGATTTATACATGAGTTAACAAAAATTTCAGTCAAACCTACAAATTCCCTGTTAGATCTATCCATGCATCATCAAAATATCTTGATATTCATATTTGGAGCTCATTTGGGCCATACACATTAATGCGTGCTTCAAGGGTGCGAGCACCAGAGGGCGGAAAGATGGCGGAAGAAAGCTAGAAGGTAGACAATAGACGGAAGCCAAAATAGCCAGGAAGAAGGCGGGCTCACGGATGTTCAAAATAGCTAGGAAGTAGGCAGGCTCCTAGATGTTCAAAATAGCCAGGAAGAAGGGAGGCTTTCGAATGTTCAAAAAAGCCGAGAGGAAGGGAGGCTCTTGGATGTTCAAAATAGCTGGGAAGGAGGTGGGCTCCCACATGTTCAAAATAGCCAGGAAGGAGGCAAGCTCCTGGATGTTCAAAATAGCCAGGAAAAAGGGAGGCTCTCGAATGTTCAAAATAGCCAAGGAGGGACGGACTCCCAAAAATAGCCACGGAGGGCCCGAGTTTCGAAGGGCGGGAAGGAGATGGCCGCCGGATGTTCCAAACAGCCAAAGGGGGACAGACTTCTAGAAACAGCCATGGAGGACCCAGGTTTCGGAGGCCAGAAGGGAGGTGGCCACTGGATGTTCCAAACAGCCAAAGGGGGACGGACTTCTGAAAATGGCCACAGAGGACCCAGGTTCTGGAGGTCGAAAGGAAGGTGGCCACCAGATTTTCAAAACAGCCACAGAGAGGCAAAGTCCCGAAAACGGCCACGGAGGGGCCGGGCTCTAGAGGGCAGATGGGAGGTTGTTGTCGGATGTTCCAAAATAGCAAAAGGGGGATCAAATAAGATCCAAAACATATTTCTCAAGCATATATTTTTCATAAGATTTGGCGACAAATAAGATCCATGAAGGGATCCTATGTGAAGGATTTATTAGAATCAAGAGCATCAACCCCTTTAATCAAAACAAATGTAAAAGAATTTTTAGATTTGCAAGGGATATTGGATTGTAAAAATCTTGAATATTTAATGGCCAAACATTGGAAACAATGGTTAAAATGGTGTTCTGGCTACAGAATAGCACCGCAGAAAAAGAAAAATGGAACGAAGCTCCAAAACCACCAAAACTTAACCAAACATTGACGAAACCTTGGCAGTTCATTTAAGCACATCAAACACATCCCAGATCCAAAAAACGGTGACCCCAAAGTCAAAAATGTGGAAACGGTAGCAACGGGGGTCCACGAATATTTCCAAATAGCCAAGGAGAAAGGGAATTCTGGAGGGAAAGTTTTGAAACCATCGAAACTTAACGGAACGTTGATGAAACCTTGACAGTTCATTTATGCACTTCAAACACATCCCAGATCCAAAAAAGGTTGCTCCCAAAGTCAAAAATGTGGAAACAGGAGCGATGGGGGTCCACAGATGTTTCCAAACAACCGAGGAAGAGAATTCTAGAGGGAAAGTTCTGAAACCATCGAAACTTAACGAAATGTTGATGTAACCTTGGTAGTTCATTTATGCACTTCAAACACATCCTAGATCCAAAAAAGGTTGCCCCCAAAGTCAAAAATGTGGAAACGGGAGCGACGAGGGTCCACGAATGTTTCCAAATAGCTAAGGAGGAAGGGAATTCTGGAGGGAAAGTTCTGAAACCATTGAAACTTAACGAAACATTGATGAAACCTTGGTAGTTCATTTATGCACTTCAAACACATCCCAGATCCAAAAAAGGTTTCTCCCAAAGTCAAAAATGTGAAAACGGGAGTGACGAGGTCCACATATGTTTCCAAACAGCCAAGGAGGAAGGGAATTTCAGAGGGAAAGTTCTAAAACCATCGAAACTTAACGAAACATTGAAAAAACCTTGGCAGTTCATTTACGCACTTCAAACACATCCCAAATCCACCAAAAAGTTGGCCCTAAAGTCAAAATTGTGTAAACGGGAGCGACAAGGGTCCACAGATGTTCCAAAACAGCAACAAGACAAAAGGTAGAAAAGGGGATGGTGGACCTCATTTCTCCACAGATTTGAATACCCCAAGTAGGTGAATTTGGGTAGGGGATTTGATATTTTGAAGGCACATGACCAATTTGGGCTTGGAAAATGGGGCACGCAAAACAAGACAGGAGCAAAGCAACCTATCAAGAGCAAAAAAAAAAAGGGGGTCCCTGCTTATGGTGGGGTGTGTGTGCAAAACATGCACAACATTATCTTTATTGGATAGTATTCGTGCTAGGATCAATTCAGCTATGCTTGCTTGGAAGAGGATTCTTCCAACCATA
Source organism: Sequoia sempervirens (assembly GCA_007258455.2). NCBI lineage: Eukaryota > Viridiplantae > Streptophyta > Pinopsida > Cupressales > Cupressaceae > Sequoia > Sequoia sempervirens. Next base: position 220,826,641 of record VDFB02086081.1, read on the forward strand.
AGAGAAAGGTACAAGAATTTTTTTTATATAAAAATGTTATTTTCAGTTGAATGTTTGAAATGGGGAGTTGGAATTTCTATGTATATACAATGTTACCATGTACATACATTTACATACTTTTTTTTGGTTTCCCTTTGCCATTAATGTCAAAGGGGGAGAGAGTTAGAGTCATGTGAAGAACAGTAAAAGGGACAAGAATACTAGTGATAGGGAGAGAGAATGTTGTGGCACATGTTCCCATCAATGAAAAAGGGGGGGATTTTTGGAAGAATGAAGAAGAATTTCTAACTATACAACTTTTGTGTTTTCATTCATGTCACCATGTTATATGTGTTGCAACTGCAAGACTAAGTCATTGTTTGATCTGGTATTTTGGACCGGTATTTGAATCGGTATACAGTTTACATCCTTTGGTGTTTTGGTATGCAATCTTTCATAGTTGATTGTTGTTGCTTGCAGTTTTGGGAAATGTTTTATGGATATTGGAAGCATGTATGTTCAAAATTTCTCATACACATGTTCCTGTATGGTGTATCGACATTATTCTGTTGATTGCATTTTACTATTAAGCCTATCTCTGGCCGATGATTGTATGTGTGACATATCTTGGGTCTATGCCAACATGATGTAGTGTGCTACACATTTTGATTGATTGTTTGGAAAGATTTTGTAAATACTTGAAGTCAAAATTTAGTCTTTTTGGTTGCATCTAATTAGGCTAACCTAACTGATGCTTGTGAATATCAGATATATATGTCGAATAGTTTTGAAGATTGTGGGGTGAGACAGATTGTAATGATCAAGAATGTGAAGAAGTGAAAAAATGATGAAGTGTGTTAAGTTAGTTTATTGAGCATCACCTGAACTGAATCATTACTTGTTAGGTGCACTCTTACCAGTTCATTCTGGCTGTAAAGCCACCTTTTTTTTGTAATCCTTTTGTAGGCAGTGATCCTCCTTGTCTGGATAGTGAGTCCTCTTGTAAGTAGTGAGATTTTGTATCCATACAGTGGGTCCTATTATGGGAAGTGACCCCTTTGGTGGTGAGCCTTATATATTTAGTTTTGCAATTACTTTATATTGTGAGCTAATCCTCACAGTGATTTTTCCCTTATTGGATTTTCCATGTAAAATATGGTGTTCATTGTGTTGATATTGCTTTATGTTATCTGCATTTCATGTTCATACTCAATAATAGAATTGTGTGGTTGTGAAGATGATAAGTGGTTGAAGTTTGTGTTTGAATTAGGTGACAACTGATTCACCCCCCCTCTCAGTTGTCTTTCACCTTTTAGCACAAAATATTTAGTGCAACCATATTTCATCAATAAGGGACAACACTATAATATCCACAAATGGTTATCCTTGTCCATATACTTTTGGGAGAAGGTTAGCTAGTCTTGTGAGGTTTGTATCCTTTCTAAAGGATCCCTTCTTCATCCAATTAACTCCCTAAAATATTAGTCTAGTAAGTACACTAAAATTTTGAAGGGGGAATATTCCCCCACCTATTTTACCATCTACAATGGATTCATCCAATTTTTTCCCCTTTAGTGGTGGTATTACATATAATATCCCCTATGTTGTGGCCTTTTAACTCATGTTGCACCATTATAGTGGTGGTATTATGCATGATATCCCATAAGTGTCATTGCAACTCATCTTATACCCCTTTACTAGTGGTATTATGCATGATATCCCCTAAGGTGTGGCATTTGAATGCATTCATGTGCCCCTTTGGTGGTGGTATTATGTGTAATCCTCCCAAAGGTCTGGTCATTATTTTATTGGTGTGCACCCTTTTTGGTGGTGTTTTTGACAATGACCCTTGAGGAATGATTTGTAATTCATCCCCTGTGATGTTAAATGATCCCCTGTGACGTTAAAATTTTGTATACACCCTAAGGTGATTCATCCCTTGTGATTTTAAATAGTCCCCTGTGATGTTAAAATTGTATGCACTCCTTGAGACATGATTGGTAAACTAGTCCACGGATTTGGAATAACACAAATTGTTGATTCATGAACTTGAGCATTTTTGCATGGATACCAAGCATAACATAACTTTCTTGCAAGTGGAGCCATGTGTTTCATGAGTAAACTGGCATAATGTAAATTCCTAGGTTTGTGAAACCCATCATATTACATGAAAACCTAGCATAATATAGCTTGCTAGCTAGTGGATCTATGTAGTGCATGAGTGGTCTAGCATAACACAACTTGATGATCCTTATGAGAGTATCATTATTTCTAACATCATGTTCTATGGATTCCATTTTATATTTGAGATAAATTTAAGATTGAGGTCTCTTTACCTTTCTAAATCAAATACTTTCTAGTTTACTAACCTTTTGTTTGTATTTTATGGTATTTCTATTGTGTATCTTGTGTTTTCTATGTGTCCACTTTGTGTCATTTAAATTTTTACTTAGTGTATTATATTTTCATTTTATTTTGTGTGTTAATTTTGTGTCTTCATCATATATTCTCTATGTTTTTCATGTTGCATTGCACCTCATGTGTGTGTGTGCTCATTTTTCTTTACATTTTTGTATTGTAGGTTCTTAAGCTTGGGGGATAGCGCATCCCCTAGATTTTGTGTCATCCTACCTCTCTAATGTCTAGATAAATGAACCCTTCTTGTCCTATCCTTTCTTTAGTGTGAGAATGAGCATAATTTTGTACTCTCACTAAAGTGAGGGCTAAATGTAGCATTTTAAATTGTCACCCTTAACAATTTCACACTAGGTTTAGCTCCCCCTATGTGCCTAGATCCAATTTTGCTCTTAAATTTCTTGTTTTATGTTAATATTTAAAAAATTATAATTAAATTAGGATAGTTATTTAATATTCATTTATCAACATCCAAAGACCCAAAATAGGTTCAGACAAGGGTGCTAGTGCCCTTGTCCAACCTATTTTGGCCCTAATTTACTTTTAATTTTTAAAATTTTAACATTTCTAAATTCAATTTCATTTGTTGGATTTTGATAATTGATTTTGTGGGAAATAACAAAATGCATATAAATACAATTATTTTTCACCATTTGAAATCCTAATGAAATTATTGAACAATTGGGCATCCTGAATAGTAGTCAAGAGAAAAATTTGTAGAACTTATAATACTTATCATCAATCAAGGTTCATGTTTGCAATTAATAGATTATTTATGTGAATATTTTGAGATGAGTATAATGACTTCATTCCATCAAGCAAAGAAGATTTGAGTGGTAATTTGTGGAACTTGTCAATTTATCATTATTTTATCTATGTGCCTTTACTTGACAGATGGTAAGCACTATTTTACATTATCATAGCCATTGTGGAGGTATAAATATCAAAGTGGGGTTTGAATTAGGAAATTCCCTATATTGAAAAACCCTTTCTCTCCCCTCTTGTGTGCAGGTGACATATCTGTAGTGGATTTGGGAAAGGATTGAAGAACTAATTGTCAAATCAAGTATTGAATCCTTCTACCTCAACAAATTAGGGAAAGTGAAATTAATAATTGACAAACAAAGTTTTGAATATGAGTCTAGGAAGAAAGAACCTATAGAATTTTACGATATGATATTCGGTTTCTAATTTATGATATCTACTTTTTTAGGTCTAGGGTGCTAGCACCATTGTCTAGCCAATTTGAGCTCAAATTTATATGCCAAGTTCCTTTACCTTTGCACTTTGATTCCATATAAATCTTATCTATTTTTTTCTATACTATTCTATAATCACATCAGATTGTTTCAATCTTAAAGTTGAACTAGGTGCATGTTTACATTATCAAATTAATTTAATCATTAATCAATCAATCCATATCAATCAACCCCACAGAAAAGAAGAAAAACACTAATCCACCACTCTAGCTCTTCCATTGAGGTTAATAGCCAAGCGGGTGATCATTTTTGGTTCTCCCCCAAGTGATATAGTAGAAAGTTTGATTTAGATTCTAGATCCTTTTTTTCCACATCACAATATTGAAAATTCAAATAAAAATATGATTTCTTTGAAATAAAAATACATTAATCTTGATATAAAATGATTACATTGAACTATGTTAACAACTAATATTTCCAAATGCTAACATATAATGAGAAATGAAAAGGAATGGAACAAAAAATAGAATGAAATCACTTATAACTTTCGTAAACCTCAAAAAAATAATATTTCTTCAATATTGTTATTGTGCAGAGTTCTATTCAATAATGGGTTACACTTTTTGGGACATCCTGATTTTTGCCTAAAATCACATATTTTTAGAAAATGCAATGATTTATGACTTTAAAGGTTCCATTTAAATTATTTTAATTAAAGAGGGATTGATCAAACCCCCTTAGATCAAACCCCCTTGGATATAACCTTGTTAGATTTAAACCATACCTATAATCGAGTCTCCCTACACCTATCAAAATGTCGATAAAAAACCACTTTTGATTTACCTTTTGAGTGATCAATGAATTCATTTAAAATTTATGCTTTGTTCCTATAGCCCTTATTATAAGCTTCCTAAAAGTATAATTTTAAATATGTTTAATTTGATTATTATATTTATTTCTTATTTCTTGTGAATGTAGGATTTTCAAAGAACATCAAGTTCTTTATTTCACACATATGAAAAAATAGAAAAATAGAAAATTTTTATAAAAATACATGTGCCCTAGGTATTGATGTCCTTATTCCAACAAAAAAGAATAAGTTAATTCAAATGAATACAAAAAAAGTTATGCATGTCAAGTACACCTCTGTCCAAATTATAATTACTAACTTGGAAAATTAATTAAAAAAAAAAAATGTAACAAAAAATTATGAAAAAATATCCATCCCCTAGATATTGGTGTGAAAAAATTGCATTTTAAAAATCATAATTGTATCCTATCTATAAAAAAGTGATGTGCACTGAAGTGAACATCACTTTTTAAAAATGCTAATTAGTAGAAAAAATAAGTTATTAAAAATTACATAAAATGGTTCACAAATTTTTTTTATTTTATTTTTTTAAAATATAATTAGAATCTACACAAAATTTATAACAAATAACTAGTTTGATTCATCTTCAAAACTTAATGGTTTAGCTGCTATAGGTGTAAGAAAGTGAATGTCTGGTGAAAAATCCTGATTTTAATGTCAAGTTTGGCGAAAAATTGTAACCCATTAGAGAGCTTCAAGAAGATATCATGTGAATTGAGATAAATCATGTTGTCAGATAAAAAATGAAAGACCTTCTTGAAAAATTACAAAGTTGAACATGTGAGAACCAAAAATAAACCTTTTGTTTTTCCTTTCTCATTTCAAAAATTATAAGTTGGGTTCATTTTGTTGAACATGACTACATTCAAGAGCATTAATTTTAGAAAATATTTAGGTAGGTAACACTCCAATGGCCACTAAAACCATTATTTTTTAGGATGATAGAAAATCATGTGGACATCCATGTGCACTACTCCCATCCAAAAAAATGGTCTCAAACATAAAGGAACATCATAAAATTTTCAAAAATGGAAATTTCATGTGCTAGAATTTTTTTACTAAAATATTTTATATTAGAGGGCTAAAGAGAGGACAATGTGTAATGTGAAATTGCAAGGTTATGTAATATTTGGCACTAAATTTTCCCTGACTTTAGTAGGCATACAATTTATGCTAAATATGCATGTACTAAATTAGAAAATAAAAGCTATGAATGATACCCAAGGATACTTTAGAGGATGCAAAATCTTCAACCTAGTAGATATGTCACTAGGAAGAATACATGCAAAAACAACTAAGGTGTGTGGCATAAAACATGATCTTTATGAAAAATATAATAAACCCACACGTTAGTTGAAAAATACACTAGATGCACAAGAGAAACGCATGAAAAACAATCATACATGAAAAATGGTAGGAAATATGAGAATAAAAAATATAACAACTTGTATTATGTTATGTGGCTCATATACTACCAAGTTGCAAAGAGATGATAAATATTATTGATATTTTGAGAATTAAGAATGTGAGCCAAGAATGTAAGTTATTTTAAGGGGAGAATGAAGTGATTCTTTGCATGCAAACACCAACAATGATTTTTTATCATGAAACACATAACATTATTCTCATGGAATGACCTCATATAAATTAGGGATGTAACATAAAGACACACGCCACTCATGCAAAGACAAACACTAAGTGATCCACAAACTTAGGGTCAATATGAATATATGATAATCATGTATATCATTTGGAACATAAAATATAAAGTGTTCATTCCCCATGTCTAGTGGAGCTATGTGTATAGAGGGAAAAATAAACATGAATATAAATTAAAATTTGGGTCAATATGGAAGAAACCTACATGCCTCAACACATTGCATTGTCCCCAAAACTTAGAAATGCAAAGTACAAAATAAAAAATAATGATGATAAAAATAAAAATATATACAAAATATCATGTAATCTATCTACATGTACTTGCAAGGGTTATGTGGGTCATCCAAAAAATATTAAAAACATCAAAAAGAAAGTGTGAGAGAGCATAAAATAATAATGTAAACAACTATAATCTAAAGATTTGAAATCACTACTCTAAGGAGAATCCTTAAAAAATCATCAGTATCCCAATCTTTCTCATAATGAGAGGGAGGTCTATCATGTAGATTAACTAATGTTGGAGAGGTAATAGGTGTCTTGTTGGCAGTAATGGCAAAGGAATTGGTTGCAAATACAACATCTTCCTGAACATCTTAAGGGGAAAGTGAGTGATCTTGTGAAGATTGGTGATAGAATTTACATATCCACAAAGGATTTGAAAAAAAACTCATCATGTGAGGAGGTTGGTGAATAACTATCATATTATGTAACTAGAGGAGTGTCAGTACTAACCTCCTAAATAGGAGAAATGGCATGCACATAAGAAGTTTGTACATCCTTTGTGAGAAGAATAGATAAAGAGTGATTAGGAGGTAGTAGAGAAGGTGGGCTTAACTTTTTTTTTGGGTGAGGTCAAGTGGGATAATGTTTAGGTTTTATTTTTTAGTGTAATGAAGGAAAAGAGGTTAACCATAATGAAACAAAATGATGAACCCAATTTAAACTCTATTTCATTCAATATGTAAGCAATAATGTGAAAATGAGTAACAAAAATTAAACCTAACTGATATAATAGTTAAAAGGTGGGTTTTAAAAGGGTTAAATGTTGTGTACCTATTGCAAAAAGTGCTTTTTCATGGCTCATTAAAGACTCATTCGCCCTATGGGAAATGGGTCCTGGCTAGGCCTTCAGAAAATCTGTTTATGGGTTCTCTTCCTCTCAGTCTGCACTCCAAAATTCTAGTCAGGAATTATCGAAAAGCCATAAATAATCTGATATCCCAGTTTCTATGATTTGATAAATTTTCTTACATCTTTGAAAAATTTAACAACTTTTGCAAATTTTCTCTCTAAATGATCTTCAACCTAAAATATGAAAATAGAGATCAAAGAGAGAAAAATATTGTTTGTTAGGTGAATGGGAGTTTGCCTTGGTCAAGGTTCCCTGTTTTGGTAATTAAACCTTGAAATGAAACAATGAAACATGAAGGAATGATGAATGAAAAACTCTATTTGACAAGTCGCCAAACCTTTGATAAACCTTGATAATGGAGGTCTACAACTTCCATGAAATGGCCTCAATGGATGTAGATCTTGACTTTGAATCCTTTCTTGAAATGATACCTTGAATGCTTGATTGATGCAAGAGCATCCAGTGGTGTGAGGGAAATCTTGCATCACCCAAAAAGATGATTTCCATTTTTGTTCCTGTTGTTTTCTTTTTGTAGATGTTTTTGCATTTCTGGATACCCTTTTTGTCGAATAAGAGTTTCCAACTTTCAGAATTGCTTTTCTGCTTTTTCTACTCAACTGTTATTTTTAGCAAGTGTCAATTTTAAGGTGTGGGAAGACAAAAATTTATGGGAAGGTTCTTGATGGAAAAATAAGCACTTTGGCGAAAGAATTAGGTCAAGATCATTCATGGTTTGAAAGTTATTCAAGTTCCAATTTCTGCTTTTTGCCTTGAAAAACCTTATGAGTCCAGTTTGAGGCGCTAAACAGTCTCGTACCGGCCTAGAAATTGTCAAAATTGGTAGAGAGGGTTCTTAGCGTGTTCTTCACTCCAAGACCTTTCTGGCGGTGCAAATGGTTCAAAAAACAGAGTCCCAGATCAAAAGTTATGGCTTCTGGAAGTTGGCCAATTTTTGGAAAATTGCCAATTTTCAAATTAGGACTTAGTTTTTGAATTTCAAATTGTAACTTTTGGTGTCAAATCACCGAAAATATTATCTTGAATTTTTTTCTGGTTTGAAATCAAAAGGGGTCTATTTATGGGCTAGTTTCTGATTTTTGAGTAACTTTTTTGCGGAAAGAAGTTGGCATACTACAAAAGGGGGATCTGGGTAATTTTCTGTAAGTTTGTAATTTGCATGTATCTCAGAGCTCAAGGATTTGAGATCCTCTAAATGTAAGAGTTCCATATTTTCTTATAAAATATTATTCTCTAGTTTGTGAGTGTATTTTTGTTTCTCGGGTTTGCTCCCTCGTCAGGTGGTATCAGAGCGGGTTTTCTTGAGCGTGTGGACAGATCGCCAATCATGATGTAGTTCGAACCGGGACCGTGGTTGTGGGTTCGAGGTATTCAAGATGCCTCCAAGAGTGATGCTTGGTAGGTGTGGTGGTTCCAGAGGTGGTAGAGGTGGAAGAAATGCTGGTGGAAGAGATCCATTTGTGGTCGAAGGTTTCAGAGCCCTCCAGAGACAAATTGATGCATTGTAGGAACAAATGAGAAAAGGGTTAGACCCGGGAAGGAGATGAGAAAGCAAGGATGAAGAAGAGGTGGAAGATGCAGATGTAGAAGAGGAAGAAGAAGCTATTGATCGAGATCAAATGCGGCTGATTAGGGCCATTTCGAAGATTGGAAAAAGACCTAGAATAGAAGTCCCCAGTTATTCCAGAAGTCTGAACTCGGAAGAGTTGATTGACTGGATCAACAAGCTAGAAGAGTATTTTGAGTATGAAGAAGTAGAGGACCCAGATCGGGTTAAGTTTGCGAAAATTAAGTTGAAGGGCCATGCCAATATTTGGTGGAAAGAGGTCCAGTTGGAGATAAATCAAAGAGGAAAAGGAAAGATTAGTAGTTGGGATCGCATGGTGGAGAAACTGAAGAAGCAATTCATACTAGTGGACTATGAGTTAGATTTGCTGAAGAAATTGCAAGGGTTGAGGCAAGGAAGTAGATCTGTGAAAGAATACACAGAATATTTTCACAAGATGATCATCAGAACAGGCCATGCAGAGGCCAACAAAGAGAAGGTAGCCTGTTATCTTAATGGGTTACGACCGAGCATTCAAGAGGAGCTAAGCCTGGTCAAAATGACCACCATTGAGGATGCATACCAGTTTTCTTTGAAAGTTGAGGAGAAGCTGAACAAGAGATTTGACAGCAAGCAAAAAGGCTAAGGAGGTCAAAGCGGAAGAGGTAGTGGAAGATCTTCTGGGAGCCGAAATGAGGATGAAAGGAAAAATGAAGATGTGGGTACCAGTTGAAGTCAAAAGAATGATAACTTCTACCGCCCTTGTGATCAAAATAGTGGCGATCAAAGGGGTAGAGGACGAGGAAGATCTAGGCCAGGACCTGGAAGAGGTGGTTTTAGAGGAACTTGTTTCCATTGTGGTGAAGAAGGGCATCGAGCCTATGAGTATCCACAACACCAAGGAAGGACAGACAGAAGGCCAGAAGGTCATGGAAGGGTTGCGCATGCAGATGAGGAGGCTTAATCTGAGCATTCAGATGATGCTGAAAGGGGAGAAGCCCTAGTGGTTAGAAGAGCCCTTGTGACTGAAGAGAAGGAGCCAGAATAGAGGAAGAATCTATTTTGCACAAGGTGCAAGTGTGAAGACAAATGTTGTGATGTCATTATTGACAGTGGGAGCACTGATAATATGGTGTTAGAAGAGATGGCTATGAAGTTGAAACTGAAAAGGGAAAGGCATCCACATCCATATCGGATTGCCTAGTTGCCGAAAGACCACAAAGTTCTGGTCAATGAGAAGTGCCTGGTGATGTTTAAGATCGGAAGCTATCGTGATGAAGTACTCTGTGATATCATCCCCATGGATGAATGCCACATGTTGTTGGGGAGGTCGTGGCAGTTTGATAGGCGTGTTGTACATGATGGCCATGCAAACACTTATTCCTTGATTAAGGATGGAGTTTTCCATAAGTTGAAACCCCTGAAGAAGGATGAAGAAAAGGTATATAGTAGTGCTAGAATTTGTTTTGTTGATGGAAGGAAATTTTTAGAAGGCACGAAACATGAGCGTATGTGTTATGCATTGATTCCTAGAATGGATAAGGAAGGTAGTGAGAAGGTACTAGTAGAAGTTTTTGGACTATTGGATGAGTTTCAGGAGATTATTTCTGATAAAATAGTTGAAGGTTTACCACCAATGAGGAAGATCAGTCATCAGATTGACTTGATCCCTGGAGCCATTTTTCCAAATAAGGCAGCTAATAGAATGACTCCTGCAGAAAATGAGGAGTTGAAAAGACAAGTTCAGGATTTGTTGAGAAAGGGTTTGATTTGAGAGAGTCTGAGCCCATGTGCAGTACCTGCATTACTAGCACCAAAGAAGGATGGGGAGTGGAGGATGTGTACAGACTCCTGCGCCATAAATAAGATAACAATCAAGTACAGATTTCCCTTGCCAAGGATGGATGACCTGATGGATTGTTTGAGTGGAGCATAGTACTTCATGAAGATTGATCTGAAGAGTGGATATCACTAGATCCAGATTCAAGAGGGTGATGAATGGAAGACCACCTTCAAGACCAAGGAGGGCCTGTACGAGTGGTTAGTCATGCCTTTTGGGCTAACCAATGCACCAAGCACATTCATGTGGCTCATGAATGAGGTACTGAAAATGTTTCTGGGAAATTTTGTTATTGTGTACTTAGATGATATTTTAATATTCAGTAAGTCCCTGGGTGAGCATTTGATGCATATTTGTAGAGTCTTTGAAAAGTTGAGAGAGGAGAAACTGTTGATAAATTTGAAAAAGTGTAGTTTCATTAAAAAGGTGTTAGTGTTCTTGGGGTTCGTTGTCTCAGTAGAGGGTCTGAAGATGGACCCAAAGAAGGTGAAGGCTATTCTAGAATGGCCTACCCCAAGAACTACTACTGAGGTGAGATCTTTCCATGGTTTGGCCAGTTTTTACAAAAAGTTCATTAGAAACTTCAGTAGTATTTGTGCACCCCTGATTGAAATAATGAGAGGGGATAGAAAAGAGTTCAAGTGGAGCACTCGAGTAGCGAAGATTTTTGATCTGTTGAAGCAGAAGGTGACAGAGCAACCAGTTTTAGCCCTCCCAGATTTCAATAAGGTGTTTCAGGTGGATTGTGATGCCAGTGGTTGTGCCATTGGAGTAGTGATGAGCCAAGAAGGTAAGCCCATTGCCTATTTTAGTGAAAAGTTAAATGATGCAAAGAGAAAGTACTCTGTATATGATCAGGAATTTTATCCAATAGTTAAAGCATTAAAGAAATGCAGACATTATCTATTGCCAAAGGAATTTTTTTTGTTTACTGATCATCAAGCATTACAGTATTTGAGTAGTCAAGGAAAATTAAATCAGAGGCATATGAAATGGGTAGAATTTTTGCAGAGTTATACCTTTGTGTTAAAGCATAGGAGTGGCAAGTCGAATAGGGTTGCAGATGCCTTAAGTAGGAGGCAAACATTGTTGATAGAGATGCAGATTGAAGTGGTTGGGTTGGGTTCAATGAACTCAAGACAGTGTACCCTGAAGATCCTGATTTTGTAGAGGCTTGGAAAGCTTGCAAGGAGCCTGTTACAGTTGATAGGATGAAGTGGCTGGATTTCATAATCTAGGATGGCATGTTGTTTAAGGGAAGTCAATTGTGTATTCCAAGGAGTTCCATGAGGGAGAACCTGATAAAGGAGAAGCATAGTGGAGGAATGGCAGGACATTTTGGTCGAGATAAGACCATTGCCATTGTCAGTGAGCATTATTATTGGCCTCAGTTATCACAGGATGTGAAGAAGTTTGTGTAGAGTTGCAGGGTATGTCAGATGGCTAAAGGAGTGAGCCAGAATACTGGGTTGTATCAACCTTACCTATAACAGAGAGGCCATGGGAGGATATAAGTATGGACTTTGTTCTTGGTTTGCCAAGGACAAAAGAGGGAATGATTCAATATTTGTGGTAGTTGATAGGTTTTCAAAGATGGCACATTTCATCCCATGCCAGAAGACCCATGATGCAATCCACATTGCTGACTTGTTCTTCAGAGAGGTGGTGAGGCTACATGGTTTGCCAAAGAGTATAGTCTCAGATCGTGACACAAAATTTGTTGGATACTTTTGGAGGACCTTGTGGAAGAATTTGAAAATAGAGTTGAAGTTTAGTTCTGTACACCATCCACAAACTGATGGGTAGACTGAGGTTGTGAATAGAAGTCTGGGTAACCTACTGAGATGCTTGGTAGGAGATAAACCCAAGGGATGGGACTTGATCTTACCCGAGGTAGAATTTTCTTACAACAATTCTATCAACAGAAGCACTGGTAGATCACCATTCCAAATTGTGTATGGAGGTAGTCCCAGGACCACTCCAGAATTGAGGAAGATGGACCAAGAGAAGAAGACTAGTGCTAAAGCCAAAGACTTTGCAGAGAACATCAAGAATATACATGAGAATGTTAGAGAACATATCAACAAGATGAATATGCAGTATAAGGCTAAGGCAGATCAGAAGAGGAGGTATAAGGAGTTTCAGATTGGTGATGAAGTGATGGTCCACTTGAGGAAAGAAAGGTTTCCCGTGGGAACCTATAACAAACTGAAGATGAAGTTTGGTCCCTGTAAAATTGTGAAGAGGCATGAATCTGAGAATGCATATGAGGTAGATTTGTCAAATGGAGTCAATATTTCCCCTATGTTTAATATTTCAGATTTGACAAAGTATCATGATGGCGGCAAAGAGGAAGTACCAACAATAGAACAATGTGGCATTCCAGCACCTACTCTAGAGAAGGAGAAGATTGAAGAAATCTTGGATAGCTGTGTGGGAAGGAGTACCAGAAATAGGTAATATGAAGAATATTTGGTGAAGTGGAGAGGAAGGCCTATGGAAGATCCATCCTGGTTGTCTAAGGCAGAGGTTGACCGTTTGGGTTTTCCTCAATCATCTGAGACGTGACGGGGTCACTTCTCAAATTACCCTAGGTGTCTGATGTAGGAGCATCCAGTGGTGTGAGGGAAATCTTGCATCACCCAAAAAGATGATTTCCATTTTTGTTCCTGTTGTTTTCTTTTTGTAGATGTTTTTGCATTTCTGGATACCCTTTTCATCGAATAAGAGTTTCCAACTTTCAGAATTGCATTTCTGCTTTTTCTACTCAACTGTTATTTTTAGCAGGTGTCAATTTTAAGGCGTGGGAAGACAAAAATTTATGGGAAGGTTCTTGATGGAAAAATAAGCACTTTGGTGAGAGAATCAGGTCAAGATCATTCATGGTTTGAAAGTTATTCAAGTTCCAGTTTCTGCTTTTTGCCCTAAAAAATGTTCTGAGTCCAGTTTGAGCCACTAAATGGTCCTGTACGGGCCCATAAATCATTAGAACTAGTGGAGCAGGTTCTTAGTGTATTCTTCACTTTGAGACCTTTCTGGTGGTGCAAACGGTTCGAAAAACGAAGTCTCGAATCAAAAGTTATGGCTTTCGGAAGTTGGCCGATTTTTGGAAAATTCCCAATTTTTGAATTAGGACTTAGTTTTTGAATTTCAAATTGTAACTTTTGGCACCAAATTGCCAAAAATCTTATCTCGAATGTTGTTTTTGGTTCCAAAGCAAAATGGGTCTATTTATGGGCTAGTTTCTAATTTTTGAGTAACTTTTTGGGGAAAGAAGTTGGCATGTTGCGAAAGGGGGATCTGGGTAATTTTTTGTAAGTTTGTAATTTGCATGTATCTCAGAGCTCGAGGATTTGAGATCCTCTGCATGTAAGAGTTCCATATTTTATTAGAAAATATTATTCTCTATTTTGTGAGTGTATTTTTGTGTCTTGGGTTTGCTCCCTCGTCATTGATTGAATCATGAAACATACATAAACATATTAGATCCAAATAAATCCATGAATCCACATAATGTTTACATAATGCTTGGATCTTGATTTTTGCAACAAATGATGAAGAAATCTTCCATTGAATTCTCTTAAAATCACTCTTGATCATAAACCTTGCTCTAGCATTTTAACACTTGAAAAGCTAGGTGAAACTAAGTTAAATAGCCTTATATTTATACATATCTTATCATTAATTTCTGAAATTCAAATATCGTAAACCGACATCAAATCTTGGATTTTAAATCATTAGAATACCACCAAAAACATATTTGAAAGAGGGGTCCTAGGTCTAAGTGAGGACCCATTCACCATGTGGCAAATGGGTCTTAGGTCACTCACTTAGGACACACTTTAGGAATATGAGATTTCATGTGAAAATAGGGTCCTAGGACCTAGTGAGGACCCATTCGCAATGTGGTGAATGGGTCCTAGGTTACTAACCTAGGACACACACCTTCAAAAAATAAGTCTTGTGTAATGGAATCTATGAATGTTGGGTTTTATCCCTCAAAATTTGTATTTAATTATGCTTTGATTTGAATTAAAGGGGCCAATTAAGGAAAAATAACCTCAATTAATTAATAAATCCCTTGATTAGTGTGAAAGTGTAAAGATACACTTTACAACACTCTAAATAAGGAACAATTAAGTCTATTTAGTAAAAAAGGACCCTAAACTTAATTTGAATGTGTAAAACACATTAAAACACTAAATCAAGGCAACATAAAGCTCATTTTAATATTAATTATTCCCAAATTAAGAAAAAGGGATACTTTTTTAGTTAATACACTTAGCCCCCACTTTAGTGAGAGGAGGAACTTGCTTCCAACTCGCACTAAAGTAGACATTCAAGAGGGGTCCAAGTGTACCAATGTGGATGGTATAGCATGACAAAGATCAAGGGGGTGGTCAATCCAACATGATCCAAGATCGTACCTCAAACCAACATAAGCAAAAAGGGACACACACAAGGTGTATGATATTGAGGAGGAAGACAAGATACACAAACATACAATGTCAAAGACTAAAAGAGAGATTTTTCTTTTTTTAAAAGGAAGTGGTGGATCAAGACTCGATATTCTATCCAACTTGATGTGGATAAGATCTCAGCTATTTTTCCAAAACATACACTCACTTTGGGCTAATGGAACCTCAGGCTGTCCACTAGGTGAGCCTCCATAAAAGTGGTTAGTGAGAAAGTCATTCCTAGTCTATGATCTCTCACCATACAATGAGAAATTCATTCCTATGTGTCAGCTCTCATCATACTAACCATACAAAATCTATCCCTCTAATAAATTCAATATGGCACAACACCATGAAATTTTGAGCTTCACAAGGTCTAACAAGTTTTGTTATGCTAAGCACTTATGAACAACATGCCAGTAAAGGTATTTATTCAAAGGGATCCTTGCTTAGTTCGTGTAAGGTCTCTTCTTATGGAACATAATGCCTAATGTCTCCAAGAGAGAAAAAAATCAAAGAGATATCATGCACTTTGAGGAAATCAAACCCAATGACACCACCAAGGAAAGGATGCATCACAAGAATAAAGAAAATAACATAGTTAAACATGAGTGTCTATGTATGCCTCCACTTTAAAGAGATTTCTAACACCGTTGTTGTGAGAAATTTGCTTTAAAGTAGAAGAATACATGAGAGAATATTCAAAAAGCCATATGCCAAGTCATATGTTCCTGAATGAAACTACATCATGGATAAGGGGTTGCTCCCAAAATTCAATACTAAAGATAACTTAGTATGTCACATGTGAGCCAACTTAAAGCATGTCATCCACATTCCAAGATTTCTCTTATATATACATGGAAGGTGGTTAACTATCAAAAAGAGACAACGACAAGTGCCATATGAGGGAAAGGCTACCTCACCCCTTGCCCACACTTAGTGCAAGACAAGGGTGAGCCAAAGTGATTAATGAAAAAACTAAAAATCAGTATCAATTAGAGGATTAAGGTGTTTCAACACAAGGAAGAGCACCACAATCCTTATGATGTTTAATTTTATTACTCAAATCCTTACATTCATTAGTAGAATTACCATGAACTCTATGATATGCAAAAAATAAAATTGTAATAAATTTTCATTCATGTTATTGGAGGGAGAGATATCAAACAATCTTGGAGAAGTCTCGACAAGATACTCTCTTGATCAGTAGTGGAAGATGTTCCTTTATTTTGCAATAAACATACATGTTTCTTAGTACAAGGTGTCATACTTACACAAGACTCTTTATATTGTGAGATTTTGTGTTTTTCTTTAAAGGAAGGAGTAAAATATAATGAACTCCAATCAATACTAAAACATGTCCTAGGAGTGCTTTGTGTGATGACATTAATGTTAACCAAAGACTTCTTTGATTCTTTCATTTCTTTCGAATGACAATAACCAAGACCACTAGTTTCTATCGGTTCAAGATGCACTAGGGTTAAAGTTGGCTTAGAAGAATCTTTTGTAAGAGTGTTGATATTGAGTGAAGGCTTGTTTGTTTGTTTTGAGGGAAAATAACCAAGACCATTAGTCATTTATTGTGTGTTAGGCTCTATAAGGACATGAATACCTTGTTCTCTAGCACCACATCCTTTTCCACTATACCCAAGTTGTTTCGTAAGTTCATAACCTCTCCCATAAATCTTTTTTGTTTCTTTCATATTCATTGGTTGATCATAATCAACTTCATCAATGTTTTTTGTGTAATTTGATTATTCTCCTAAAGTGGTTGACGTGTATGCTTTCAAATTTTATATTGAAATTATCTTTGTTTATTTTCACTTTTTATACTCTTTTGTTATGATCTTATATTTATCCATGAATGTTGGAGTGAAATCTAAGGAACCCCAATCATCTTCTAACAACTTAGTGACTTCATCAATATTCTTCTTGTGTTTGTCTTCCTTCGTGGCTTCCACTTGTGTAGTTTGTTTTAATACTTTCAAAGGATCTTGTACTTCTTTCTCAGCAATAAAAAAAAATTAAGGTTCAAGATCAGCCTTGAGTGTGTAAACTTTGTTGTTGTAGACATACTTCATTTTATGATGAAGGGTAGAATGCACCCCATTCATTGCATGAATCCGTGACCTTCCAAAAAGAATATTATATGAAATATTTTGAGGCATAACATGGATAGGAGTTTGTAATGTAACATTTCCAACTTTAATAGGAAATGTAATCACAACAAGCGGTTGTTTTCCTACATTATCAAACCCATGAATAGATAAAGAATCAAGTTGAATTTGGATTTTGTCTACTTCAATCTTATCAAGAATGTTTATGCTACAAACATTAAGGAATGAGCCACTATCAACAAGAGTTCTCTTTATTATCTGATTAATGTGAGTTATTATCATGAAAGCTTCTTTTTGTTTTTTTATCTTGTAATGAAGGTAACTCATCATGTTGAAAATTAATGTTCATACTGACCAGAGCTATAGCATGAATTTGGGCTGCCACATCATTTGGTTGCACATTAGGATTAGGAACTTGTTGTAAAGAACTTTGAAAAATAATATATTAACTAGGTGAGGCTTGAATAAGGGCCCATAAGAATATTTTAGCAGGAGTATTTTTAAGTTTTTCAACAAGATCATAGTCCTTTCCACTATGTGAGGGAAAATGAGGAGCACTAGGAAAGATAGGTTGAGGAAATGGGAGGGATGCTGGAGTTGTTTTTCTTGGTTGCAGATTATTCCTAGTGTTATATGTATGAGCACAAATATTGTAACTTGGTTATTGTGAAACATTATCATTATCAAGTTACCTTGCAGGTGGCTCTAAGATAAGAACGGGTTTATTTTGAACTTGTGATTGTTGTGAGGGTGGATAAATGATAAGTTGAGTCTTAGGAGGTCCAATGATTAAAGTATTTGTAGGGGTTCTAAGAATTAGAGGACTGAAGAGATTCCTAATGTTCGTAACCACAACATACTTATTCTTATTTTCATGATTTTTTAGTGAAGGGGATTCTAATGCCACTTCATAATCTTCATCTAAGGAAGCATCATTACTATTGTTTGAAATAAATGTGTCAATGTTCTCATTTTATTCCACGATAATATCTCCCCTAGTAGGAGAGTTTTTAGGAGAGCTACAAACTAGAAGTTCTTAACATTCAATGGTTGGTTCTTCTAAAATAAATTCATCATAAGTAAGGGAGTTATCAACAGTTAGATTTTCTTGCTTATCAATGATGGATTTCTCTTGTTCAATAATGTTTTTCCTAGTAGGAGAGGTAAGGGAAGAGAGAAAAATAAGACTCTCATAAGTCTCATTGGTTTGATCTTATAACACAAAAATATCTTCTTCACAACTAGGAGAGATATTGGGAGAAGACCAAAATTTATTGTCATGATTATCCAGCATTGTATTCTCTTTCACTAAAGCATTCCCATAAGGGGGAAAGATGAAATTTTTCTTATCATGCTTAGAAACGTAAGATACTAAATGTGGACATGGAAAAATTATCCCTTTTCGTTACTTGATTTGAAAATAATTAATTTTAAAATGAACTTAATGTTTCCTTGATCTAGTGTTGTAATTTTTTTAATACATTCACATTGGGTCTTGGGCCCTTTTAAAGCTAAATAAACCTAAATTTTCCTTAATTTAATGTTGTAAAGTGTATTCATTTACACCTTCACATTAAATTTAGGACCCTTGTAAACTAAATGGACCTAATGCTGCCTTGATCTAGTGTTGTAATGAGTTTTACACATTCACATTGAATTTAGGGCACTTTTAAGGGTTTTGAGGGAGAAATAAGGGTTTTAAATTCAAATTTCATGAATATAAGCTTCTAAAATCTAATAAATGGGATATTAGATGGATTTCCTATATAAACAAGGTCTCAAATCATTATTTCATAATAATACTTCATCATATCAAGCCTAGCATTCAAGAGTTAAGCATTCTGAGACTTTACAAGAGCATCAAGAGAGTTTACAAGAGCATTTATAAAGCATTCAAGGGAAGAATTTGATGAAAGAGGGATTATCCCTTATCAAACCAAAAATTCAAATCACTTAAATGATTTGAATTAAATATGAAATAAATTAGAAAAGAGAAACAAAGAAGAAATTTTGTAAACAAATTTCCAAATTCTTTATTCAAAACTCTCTTCCAAACATCAAAGTATCTTCTCCATTAAGCAAATAAAAAGATTGCAGCCTCTTGGAATGATAAAAACACATTAAAAATAAGATTAAAATCTGATATCAACAGAAAATAACAACAAATACAAACTATTTATTCTACTCCTTTAGTTCACTCTCAATCTACAACCTTTATCATGCAAGCTCCAATCTGCAAACTATATACATCTTCAATAATGGATTCCATGATCCATTTTGTTGTCACACACCTTCAAACCTGCACTAATTTTTTTTCATGGAAATATTCATCACATACTAATCCATTCTAAGTCACTTCTACCCAAATCCTTGTAGAAATCAGCTTCTCTCAGAATTCTTGCTAAGTGACTGGTTCCAAAAATTGTCAAGTCTTCCCTTTTATGCTAAATCTCCATTTTTTCTGTAGCTTCCATTTGAAACATCCCAACATGATAAAAATTTCATTCATAACATTAAAATAAAATAATAAATGACAAAAAGCATTATCAAATCCACCTTCTTGAAATTTCCAAGAAAAACAAACTTGCAAGATTCCAAATCCTAGAAAATAGGGACCCAATTAGAAAAGTAACTGCCAACTCAACTTGGGCACCCAAGATCTCCATTATTACAATTTATGAGGATTTAATTGAGTTTTAAAATTTTTTAACTCCACTAAAAATCCATTCCAAGATTTTATTTGAAAGCTCAAGTTAACACTGCCACCTAGACTATCTCCACTCCAAAATTTAGCAATATTAAAATAAAAGACCAATTATTTATTATAATTTTTGGCCTAATATTTTAATTTATTACTAGAAATAAATAATTATAAAACCTTATGGAAAAAAAAACTTAAAATATTTATTTTTGTTTGATGTTGATTGCTTGTCCACCCAGATGCTCCTGCATCAGACACACCAGGTAAATTGAACTTTGTGAGTATAACTCACAAAATGGAATTGAGTAGTAGGAATACCCTTCAAGATTTTAAAAAACTTGTAGAAAACTCCATCATTGAATCAAACTAGTATTCTTCTGTCTTCCATCTCTTCTTACAATATCTTCTTGGAACACTATGTATACTCCTACACCATCTCTCTTCCTTCACCCTTGCGGGATTGAACCCACTATAATAATCTGACCACCTCCACCAATATGAATTCACCTCTTCATCTTCATACATTTTATTCATCTCTACAACATTCAAATCAGATTTAATTTCATCTTCATAAAATTCAAGAAAATAAGGCATTACCTCAGCTACTACAACTTTCTTTTCACCTCCATTTGTAGTCAATGCAAGCCATTCATTTTCAATTGATGCAATTTTTTCTTTTACCTCATCCTCTCACATGATGATCTCATCTTCAATGTCCCATACTTGAAATTATTCTACACCTTCTCTTTTACTTGTAAACAAAACAATGTTAGCATAATCATAGGACCTTTCTTCTCCCATTTGCATCTTCTCTATCTCCTTATCACATTCATCTGACTCTTTCCCTTCAAATAAGATATCAATATTTCTCATCTCCTCTTTGAGTAGAAGATGTTCTTCATCTTCACCAGATTCTTTATCAAATATAGGACCCTCAAATTCCATCATCTCAACTTCTACTTCCTCATTTACCTCATTCTTTCCTTCATCCTCTACTATAACATCTTTATCCTTTTCAACTACTGCAATTTTATCTTCATCTCCACTCTTCGCTACAACTTCTTTCATCTCATCTTTCATGTCTTCCAAAAGAAATGTCTCTTGAGATTCATATTCAAAAACTTCTTCCCCCTCATCTTCTTCTTCCATAGTTTCACATGTATGTCACTCTGCTTCATCTTTTGTTTTCCTTGCATTCAAAATATTATTAGAGTGATAAATAAAGTTACCATTACCTCTTATCCTTGCCCAATCTGCCTTCAAATCTTCCACTTCTTGCTTCAACTCCTCAAATTCTCTCACCTTGTCCATCCTCAGTCTTTCCTTGAGTTCCTCAAGTCTAGTAACTATCAAAATACATCTAATAATTTTTTTTTTCTCATTCTCTTTTCCATACTCAAGGCTCCACAAAGCCTCAATAGAATTTTTTTTCAAAACCCTCTAAGTTGCATATACACATGCAACAAATATCTCACACAATCCAACCCTCAAGTCCCAGTGCAAACTGCCCCCAATGGGTTCTTTTTCCTACACACTCAAGAACACTAGCTCTAATTCCACAAATGAAAATCACTTAAATGATTTGACTTAAATATGAAATAAATTAGAAAAGAGAAACAAAGCAGAAATTTTGCAAACAAATTTCCAAATTCATTATTCAAAACTCTCTTGCAAACATCAAAGTATCTTCTCCATTAAGTAAATACAAAGATTTCAGCCTCTTGGAATGATAAAAAAACATTAAAAATCAGATTAAAATCTGATATCAATAGAAAATAATAACAAATAAAAACTATTTATTCAACTTCTTTAGTTCACTCTCAATCTACAACCTTTATCATGCAAACTCCAATCTGCAAACTATATCCATCTTCAACAATGGATTCCATGATCCATTTTTTTTGTCACACACATTCAAACCTAAAATAAAACATTTGTAATGGAAATATTCATCACATACTTATCCCTTCAGAATCACTTCTACCCAAATCCTTCTAGAAATCAACTTCTCTCACAATTCTTGTTAGTGACTAGTTCCAAAAATTGTAAAGTCTTCCCTTTTATGCTAAATCTCCATTTTTTTCTATAGATTCCATTTGAAACATCCCAACATGATAAAATTTCATTAATAAAATTAAAATAAAATAATAAATTCTAAAAATCATTATCAAATCCACCTTCTTGAAATTTCCAAGAATAACAAACTTGCAAGATTCCAACTCCTAGAAAATCGGGACCCAATTAGAAAAGTAACTGCCAACTCAACTTGGGCACTAAAGATCTCCATTATTAGAATTTATAAGGATTTAATTATGTTTAAAAAAAAATTGAACTGCCCCAAAAATCCATTCCAGGGTTGCCTTTTTAAAGCTCAAGTTAACATTGCCACCCAGACTATCTCCACTCGAAAATTTAGCAATATTAAAATAAAAGACGAATTATTTATTACAATTTTTGTCCTAATATTTTAATTTATTATTCTAAATAAATAATTATCAAACCTTAGGAAAATACAAAATTAAAATGTTTACTTTTTTTTTATGTTGATTGCCTGTGCACCTGAATGCTCCTGCATCAGAATTCTTCATCAATTGTTGCAGCAATTCAAGATCCATCATCATGTCAAGGTTATAAAGCATCAAGGATGTTGTTGAGCTAGTGTTGTGATGTTGCATTCAAGATCCAAGACTAAGCATTGTTCTACACTTATTTCAAGATCAAGATCTACATCCTTCATGGTCACTTCATACTAGTTTGTTGATTTACAAGACATCATTCAAGGTATTATTATTCATGTTTCATGTTTCATGTGCTTATTTCATTATCTCATCATTTTGTTTAATTACCTAAAAGGGGTTTAACCAAAGCAAACCCCCATTTACTAACAATCAACAAGTTCTTCTCTCTCTACATGTGTGATTGCATATCTAGGGATCTTGGAGCTTGAAGATCCTTTGAAGATTAGGTTGCAAGGTTGAAGAAAGTTATCAAGCCATCACAAGGTTACATCATCTTCACTAAAAGTCACCTATTGGTTGCAAAAAAGTGTTTAATATTTGAAAAAAGGTGTGGAAGGAAGAATAGAGGTAGGAGAGTAAAATAATGCCTTAACCCTCTGAAAAAGCTAAGTGGGATTGATACACCACTTGTGGCATGAGTCACAATACAAGAAATTTTCTAGATTTCAAGAGATTCAGATTAAGCACTATCAGATTCTAGTTTTGGCATAGAAAACCAATCTGGTAATAAATCTCCTAAACTGGTGTATGAGTCCTAGTGGGCTTCAAACAATAAGTTTTAGGATTTTGGAGCTTTTTTTAACCTCATCACTCTTTCAAGTGCACCTCTTTTTATTTTTAGTTTGATATTTTGTATTTCAGTTTCATTTCCTAGGTCATCTAGTTAGGTTTTGCATGGTACTTTGCATGTTGGATTCATTTCTTGTCTTTCCAAGCCCTAGCTTGGTGGTGAACCCCTCTTTAATCATTAATCAGACCCTAGGATAACCCTATTGAAAGATCTCTTTCTCCTTTCCATACCTTAGATTGAGGTTTCTAGAGTTTCCTTGAGTGAAACTTTAGTGTGAAATATGAACCATATCTCCTCAAGGACAGTAGGCTCCTATACTATTTCCCATTGTTTCACTAACATTGTTTGACCAAAAATGAAGAGTACTTCTAATGATCTTATGCAATGTTGCAAGAATCTAAACAATGTATATCCAAAGATGAAAAGTACTTTTATCTAATTTATGAAAGCTTCGACAATGTAAACAATGTGTATCCAAAAATGAAAAGAACCTTTATCAAACTATTGCAAAGCTTCATGAATGTAAAAATTGTGTATGGAAAAGTGAAAAGTACTTTTATCCATAATATGCAAGGCTTCAAGAATTTGAACATTTTAAGATCTAATGATTTTTTCTACTTAAATGATTTTGGAATGATTCAAAACATGACTACACTAAATGGATGATTTGACCTAGATACATAAAATAGAAATTCCTAAAAATTTCCAGACTAATATAGTAGGATACCAAAAGGCTTAGGAAGTGCAAAAAACCACAAAAAAGCTTAGAAAAGTAGGATTTTGTAGGCCTCTAAGGACTCATTCACCTAGTGGAAAATTGGTCCTGGTATACTTTTCCACCAAACTCTGAATCTAATATTGAAGCTTAGGAACTATGAAAACTTATCCCCGACGTTCGTTGAAATTTTGACGAACCTGGGGTTTGTCGAAATGTTGGCTATCATTTTCGTCGAATTTTTGACAAACATGAAAAATTAAAAAAAAAACAAATTGTGGCTTACATAAAGAAAAGTGAGTTCACACCTGATTTATTGCGACAGTGTTTTTCTCTACTTGAGACAATTTGTGGAGAACTAAGGATGATTTTCTTGGGAAAAATCAAAAAATTCAAGAAGATATCACCAAGTTGAGGGTAGTCATTGTCTTTGTGCAGAATTTAGTTGTGAAGTCAGATTTGTAGTTCTAGGTTTGAAAATCATATTTTAAAGCAACATCTCATCAGATTTCATTTTTAGAGGTTAAGGGTTTTGAGAATTTCATGTCCAGATTTTGTTGTGTGGAATCACCATAAGATCACAACCAAGGAACAGATTCTTGTGACTATAATTATGTGATCCATAACTATATTGGTCATGTGGCACAGTTGTGCTATAACAAATACATGATGCATTCATGTGTGACCCAAGTTTATTGTGGCTATGTTGTGATAGAAATGGAGGTACTCATATAATGTAGTTAATTCAGGTTGTATAATGTAGGTGTCAATCATCATTGGGTGCATTCAGGTTGTCTCAAGTTTAACAGGTTAGGATGTAATTATAGCATGATCGAAGAGTGATTACCTCTTGCTGCAATAAAGAGCCTATAACTCTGGTTGATATGTAGAGTGGTTGTGTTATATCAATTATGTAGTGCATTCAAGCACAACCCATGTTTAATGGGCTATTCTAGAGAGTGATCAAGATTTTCTAAACCTTATGAATGTTACTTGACATATATTTGCATAATCTCAAATTCCTTCAGAGGCTTTTGAAGTATCAATGTATCCTATATAGGGTTTAGAATGATTTATTTTAATTAAAAAAATAAATAAATGATGTATTTCCCTATAATTAGATAATGTGGAGATCTCCTAAATCTGCCCCAGCACACTATCCTCTTTGGCACTGTATTCATTACTCCAGCTACTAGGGTTTTGCATGTGACATCTTTAATATCTTCATGACCGTGGCTTTTAAATAGATCTCAGTCTTTGCTTTAATCCTTTTCATGGTAACCCTTGAGTTCCATAATCCACCTTCAATCTCTTCTAAGAACGTTGTCTTAAGCTAGACTGCATAGTATGCATATAAAGCAAGTCCTTCATACCTGCCATTGTTCCAAACCACCACTCACTGCCTTGCTTAAAATGTTGCCTCCATAAGCACAATAGCATGTTTTAAAATCATGGTTACCAGTGATTGACCATTAAGGTCACCACTTTCATCATGAAGATACAATGATATTTTTGTCTTCAAACTCAAGGCATTATTGAAGATAACATTTTGAATTGTTTGTTGTGTACAATTTGATTTTCTTGCACATTTACTGCTTTGCTAACTTCCTTTAAGACTGGGTATTGCACCCTCAGCTACAATCTCAAACAGCTCACTCACTATCACTTGAAGATTCCTTTCATGAGCATCCTTCTATAAAATCAAACTATGCCCTATAGACTGCCTACTTACTATAGGGGACTCATTGTTTCATGGTATTGTAGTTCTTAAGATCCTTCAACCTTATTGACACTACTTCACAGTCCACAAGGTATTATTCACTATTCTCCCATCTTTGATGAGTCTCAAAACACTGCTCAAACATGCAATCCACTACCTCCATTATAGATTAATGGGTAAGAGGAATCATTGAACCTATGATTACCAATGTTACTTCATTTGGACAGTCATTCCCTTTTTGCATTTTCCTTGTCTAACACTACCAAAAGCATTTGAAAAACCCTTAAGGTCAGCAAGGGGATAAGGAAACTCACTGTTAAAATCTCCACTTTACTATGCAAGGTTTCAGCTTTATTATCTGGTCACTGCTCAACCTCTTTTTGACTATCACATCTCAAGTGACTGTCATTCTTCTTACCGTAGATTGCATTTACAAATGTCGCTAGGCTACATAGTGTGCTCGTTATTGGCTACAATCTTTAGATTGCAAGATTTTGTTATTACCTACAATGTCTCAATCTTTTTGGTATTGCAACCTCACTAACCCGCTGTAGTTATTGTTTATGTTTCTACATAGGCCTAGGGTTTGTACCCTAATCATGCTCTTACCAATGCTTCTGGTTGTTTTTTATTAGGGCTCTCTCAATGTTGAGGGCCCTAGGGATAAGCTCGTCATAAGAAGTGACACATTGCATCAGGATAGATCCTATTGACATTAGCAATGATGATTCCAACTTGTTGCTCCTTAGGAATGGGTCACTTGCTCTTACTAGCTCGCTACCTCCATTGTTGTAGGAAGTTTGTGATCAAGTTCAATATTATGATTTTAGGAGTCTTAACGGTTGGAAATCATAGTAAAATCATAATTTAATAAGTTTTGGAATTAGCATTTTAAAGTGTTTTTTGGGGTCATTAACTTCAGACAATCTTCTCTTTTGCAAGGGTGGTTGCATGCCAATTTTTTTTGGTGTAAAATATCAAAAAGATTATATTACCTATCTATGAATAAAAATTATTGGAGTTTGAGTTTGATATTTTCTGAAGATCTAAATAGTCAAGCTTGGTAAAGAAAAATCATGTCAGATAATATTAGTCCAGAAAAAAATGAAGAGACACTTGATAGATTGTGGGCTAGATTGAAAATAAAGGGTGATGGGAAATGTTATTTTCCTTGCAATAATTGCAAGGGCTTAAAGATTAGATGACTTTTAATCACAACAACTGAGAAACATTGTAGGCAACATGGTCACATTGAAGGGGGGCATGATTATCGTCCATTGGTAAGTTGTTCATTATATGCGTTTATATTGATTGAATTTGTAAATATTTTTATCATTTTAACATTATATATATATATATATATATATAATCACTTGATCATGATCATGTTTTATTTTTGTCTATCATTATTATAAAGGTGGGGTGCCCTAGAGAAGATGATATGGATTATCACAACCTAGAGAATGTGGTTTTGCAAGTGGATGAACATGGAGTTGTGAATATTGAAGATGAAGTTAATGATCCTATGGAAGAAGATGATCATGCGCTAGAAAACACAGTTGAAGATGATGGTATGAATACATTGATCCATGACACATTTAGTGGCAAAGCTGATCATGATGATCAAGATGATTTTGATGATGTTCATGATTTACTTGTACTTGAGAAGGCATACGATCCCCTTTATGAAGGATCTGAAACAACTATTCTCGTTGTTGTATTTTTGTTATTTAACTTAAAGGTTATGAATGGTTCATCAAACATAGAAATCTCACGGATGTTAAGGTATGTCATATATGTCATCCTTTTTCATCTATTTTAATTGTTGTTAGTTCATCACTAGTAAATAAAGAATGAAATATGTACCATTAATATTCTTTATATGAACAAATTATTTTTTGTTGTAGATTGATTGGTTATTTTTTTACCACCATCAAATATTTTACCTCACTCATATTGAGATTTATGTGCCATTATGAAAGATATCAGAATGGAGTATCAAGCAATAGATGCATGTCCCAATGATCATATTATATATCATAAACAATAGAAATTTGCAACAGAATGCCCAGAATGTCATATCAGTAGATATCAAACAAATCAACTAACAAAAAAGGTGCCTCACAAGGTTCTTCGTTATATTCCCATTATTCCATGTATGCAATGATTATTTAGGTGTGAAAGCTTAGCGCAATTTATGGATTACCATGCATGGAATAGAAGTGGAGATGACATTCTTCAAATGCCTACTGATGGTTCTGCATTTATGGACATGGAGGAAAAATTGCCACACTTTAAAGAAGAACCTTGTAATCTCAGGCTTTCATTGGGAGAGGACAATGTCAATCCATTTGGAGAGCTGAGATCTATTTACTCAGTGTGGCCTATTTTTGTTATCAACAATAACATTCCTCCATGGATGTCAATAAAGAGGGAGCACATAATGTTGTCAATGATTGTTCCAGGTATTTGTTTACATCAATTTTCTTTAACATAGTAGCATCTCATTTGTCTTATTTGTTGCATAATGACTTATATTTTTTCATTCAATAGTCATGTACATTAATTTATATATATTGCAATAAAATGGTTATAATAATTATATAATGTTTATGTTCATTCAACTAGGTAAGTACCAAGTTAAAGATATGAATGTATATATCGAGCCTCTTATCGATGAGTTACTAAAGTTATGGAATGGAATCACTATGTATGACGTCTCCAGACCAATAGGAAAAATACAATTTCAATTCCATGCAATGCTTGTATGGACAATTCATGATGCCCCAGGGCTAACACATTTTTGTGGTATGTTATAATGTTCGACTGCACTTTACAAATATTTAATTTGATGAAGTAGATATCATGCATGTTTTTAAAATAATCTATTCATTATATATAATTAAAAAAATTTAAATATTTAATCCAATTATACATCATCTTGCAAGTCTTCAAACAAAGGGAAAATTTGCATGTCCAATTTGTGGTTCAAAGATAAAATCTCATCATTCAACAAGTTTGGGAAAGCAGGTGTTTGATGAGTATAGGCACTTCCTCAATAGAAATCATAAGTATCGAACTACTAAAAAACATCTTTTCAATGGGAAAGAGGAGACTACATCAAAACCACGAAGAATGTCACCTCGCTTATGGAAGTTGGAATATAATAGAATTAATCGTCCATGTGATACATTGGATCAAATTGTTTATCTATCATAAATGATATGTTTTGAATTTATATTTTTATATTGTGTTGTGTTTACTCATGTTGTAATTGACAATGAATGTCATTGTTAATTTGTTTAACTTATATGCTTCATGAAGGTCATCAAGGCATTAATGGTCGACTTCTAGAGGGACTGAAATTTTATCCAAGACAATTTAGTAGGTTTCCCTACTATGAGCAGCTACAAATTATGCATTTGTTTGATACAATGCATATCAGAAAGAATATAATAGAAATGTTACGGAAAATATTGGATGGAAGGCATGACAAAGAAAAAACTATCAAAATTTATAGTGACATTCAAGAAGCCAATCATGCAATGAAAAATTTCATTCAATTAAATACTGATGGAGACCAAATTAATATAAGTTACCTTCCTTGGTTATTAACAGAGCAGCAAAGAAATGCTATAAAAGAAGTCATCCAAAAAATTTGATTTCCCACAGGATTTGTTGCGAACATAAACAATATAATAACAAAGAAAGGTGAATTTGGATTAGAGATGAAAATGCATGATTGGCATACCTTCATTAAGGTAATTATTTTGGTATATTATATACACTTGTATAATGCATGTACTTTTCAGTGTATTGTGTTTACTAATTTTGGAAAAATAATGAAAAGATCATTTTATAATTGTTGCAGTACATTCTACCTCTATCTCTCTCAGAAAACTTTGACAACAATGTCAAGCAAGTTATATATGATCTTGGAAAATACACGAGGTAAGTAGTGAGATTTGTTCAATTCGCTATATACATCTTATAATTTCTATTTGTTTTACTTGTTATGTAATATACTGTATATTTTTGTTAAATATTGTTAATATATTTGTGCCTTGAATCACTTGTAGATGGCTATCATCTAAGGAAATCCATAAAGAAGATATAAATTATTGGAAGAGAAAAATTCCTTGTCTAATGTGTGAAATGAAAAAGTGTCTACCTTCAACATTTTTCAATGCACAAGAACACTACCTCATACACCAATTTGAAGAGATTAAATTGTGTGGACTTGTACACACAAGGTCAATGTGGATGGTTGAGAGGCACTTGAAATTTTTGAAGGATTTCGTTAGACAAAGAGCACATCCTGAGGGTTCTATGGTGGAGAGATATATGGTATATTAGACCATGGTGTACATTAGTGAATATCTTTCTAGGTTTGCAGCAAAGATCCATGTAGATCGCATTTGGGATCCCAACTCCATTAACAAATTCAAAGGGGATTACATGTTGCGGAAAGGTAGATTGAGGAAAGTGAGAGGTAATTATAAGATGGTCATGGAGATTAATTGGAATACATTTTACATATGATTTTTATGTATATTTTACTTATTTAATTTTTAATCTTCAATATACATCAATTATAAATTAAGGTCGTATACTGTGGTATTTAACTAATTATACGTCATTTGTGAATTTTATTTTATTTTGGTACAATTGGTCAAGAGTGGGCTGCACTACATTTGTACATCACCAAAAATATTGGTTGGATGATAGTATGGATTAAACAATGTCAACAATCTGGTCACGCATTAACATGGGAAGGTGTGGCTTCATTGGTTAAAGAAGCCCATCATAATGGAGATTTCAATGTTACACAAAGGGAAATTGATTTAGCATATGGTTTTAGAGATAAACAGGTATGTATAAATATATTAATCACCCATATTATTTAATTATTTTCAAGTATATTGATGTATATATATCTTGAGATTTTTTTCTTTGCATACATTCGGCCAAGAATAAATGTGTTTATCAACTAATGGTAATGCAATAATTTTTACATGTTTGAAATATTGCAGGTGAAACAACACAAGGCTATGTAATGCAATGATCATAAATTTTTAATCAAAATGTTGGATGACATGAAGAAAACTTGTGATTCTAGTATAACTGCAGTCTTTCAGGTGACTAATGTTTCATCTAGAAGCGACATACATCCGAAGTCTGAAAATCAATACTATGGGATTTTGGATGATATACTTGAGTGTGACTTTAAGTCCTTAGATTACTTTTGTTCATCATCCTATGGTACTATGATTGAATGAAAATGATCTAGAAGCATTATTGAACATGATAATGGATTTACCATGGTTAATACAAGGTTGATCAGTGAGCTAGAAATGAGCCCTATGTTCTTCCAAGCCAATGTGAGCAAGTATTTTACGAGAGGTTCTAGGTAAACCGGGTTGGTCATTTTTTGTTAGACATGATCCAAGAGGAAGGCTGGTAAAGTATAATGTGGTGGAAGAAGAAGATACCGAAGAACTAGAAGATGATGTAGATGATGATCAGGATCAACAGTTAGTTGATGATGTCCCTGATGAAGATGTCGAAGAGGAGGAACTAGATCATGATGATGTAGGAGTTAATGTTCATGAAGATGATATCCGTGTGGATGATGACATTATCAAAACTGATATCGATGATGATGATGATGAATCTGAACAATGTAAATTTGGATCAGATGATACAGAAAAGAGTTGGATGAAGAAGAAGATCAATGACATTGAAATGTATAAGTTATGCGATTATATTATCTATTTGATATTAATTTCTTGATAGAATTATATTTGACTTATGTGGTTACATAATTAATTCATGATGTTTTTAATTTTTATGCCATTACATAATTAATTTAATGATGTACTTTTAATGTTTGAAAGGTCAAAAAATTAAAACATTTCAATAGTGATATTAACAACCTTGAAATTAGTGTGTTTTATGTTTCATGTGATCATAAAAGATTAAAAATTTAGTTGTAGAGGTGGTTGTTTAGTGTGGTTGACGTGTATGTTGGCTCTTTTACAATGTAACCAGGTTTGTCTTCTAATCTACCTATGGAATTGCCAATTCAATCAGCGGCTTCGAAGGACCTAGACCAAATTGAGGACATTACAAAGCCTCCTACACTTCGGGCTCTGCAAGACCTGGGAGGGTGATCCCTTAATGTGTTTACAACCTCTGCACCATTATTATAAACAACATTAACAATAGCAAATGATCTCACTTAATAGCTCAACACGATAAGATAATACCAACTAGAATTGGCTATTCATAGACAATATCAACTATCTAGAGCGTGAGATAACTAAACATAATCCATTGTATAAGATTTTCAATGATTTGAAATTCGTAGCAAGCTCTAGGAAAAGACAAACAAATACTAAACTACACTAATAATTACAACTTAGATTAGTGCCATATATCCATTGTAGGAGTCAAATTCATAAGTATCTAGAGGTTTATAACAGATTTAATACATCACATATAAGATCCCTAACAATATTGCATTACAATTTCATCAGTATGCAACCCAGGACTACTTATCAAATCCTTATACAACACATATCTGCCTATAATCCCATTCAAGCATTTTGATTAATTCCTTGAATTAAAGCTAAAATACAATCATACACACCACAACAGAGATGGATAAAACAACCCTTAGTTATTTCATTCAAAGTTCAGATATGCATGTAAAATGGAGAGACATGAGCTCAAATTTTCATTTCAACTCAAATGCTAGTACTGTTATACAACATTAAATCTCTATGAACTTAAAACCTGTTACATAATGACTCAAAACCTAAATTGTATTTCTCTAAAACCATCAGATATATAGAACATATCTGATTATAATCCCATTCAAACATTTTAATTAATTCCTTGGATTAAATCTAAAATAGAATCATACACACTACAACAGTGAGTTGAATGAAACAACCCTTAGTTATTTTATTCAAAGTTCAGATATGCACATATAATGGAGAGAGACGAGCTTGAAATTATCATTTCAATAAAAATGCTAATACTGTTATTCAACATTAAATCCTCATGAACTTAAAACCTATCACAAAGTGACTCAGAACCTAAATTGCATTTCTCTCTAAAACCATTGATCTTTACAATCAGCTCTACAACTTCGCCTAGACTTGATCAAAATTATCTAACTTGCTAACCCATACTTATGGCCTTGAAATCCTTCTTATAGACAAATGAAGGAGCAAACAAGCTTCGGGATAGAAAGTACACATGTCACCAGCCGATTAGAGCACCTGATGATATTCCAAAAATTGTTATAACTAAAATCATCCTGGAGCATATTCATGTTCATCATGTCGACTGAGGAAAGTTGATGCGATTCAAAAACCATAAGAAACCCATACCGAGAAAGTAATCAATACAAAAATGGGACCGTTGTAACCGTAACATCAGATTTTCCACATGTCCATATTCCACTCTCTTTTACTCATCATCATTCAAAAACTTAGCTACCCACTTCTGGTATTCTTCATCTGTAGGCCAGTTAAAATTAATCACCTCATTTACCTTTGTACTATAAGGCATATACTTTACCGCTACCTGATTCACATATCTTTCAAAAGACTCCAAAAATGATTTGGTACCAATAATCTTATCCATACAACTCACTAACAAATCATAATCTTAGTCATCACAAATTAATTTAATTTGATTACTGATGACCTTATTTGCTTGATCCTACCATTGTTGGAGTGTTCTGATTTTCCCCTACTCATCAATTATATTAGGTAACAATGTGTTACCCTAATCATTGAAATTCTTTGCCAACTCTTTAATCTTCCTACTCAAATCATCTGGTAGGGTTTGAAAACCATGTAATGATTTTACTAGCACATGAGTAGGCTTTAATGATTGGGGCCTATTATTTATATCAAACCTTGAGGCTTTATTCATGATATCTAGATAATTGGCCCTAGGGATCCAAATTTTAATTATTTGTACCACTACCTCATGATCCCTATCAATATTCTTTATTGTTTCTAACAACAAAGAATATAAAGAATGTACAGATTGTAGTTTACAATCTACCCCTTCATTTAAGTTCTCCAAAACAGTAGTAACAATATCCTTTTCCTTTAAAAAAAATCCATCCTCTGTTATCCTTAATGATGTGTATAATTTATCAATTTTTTGTATGAGCTTCATCTTCCTTCGATCAATAGAGCACTCAATTTCTTCATCAATTTGTTCTAGAGGAGGGGTGAGAGTATGATTCTGAATGGAAGACCCTGGTGTGGAAACATTTGAAGAAGCAGGGGGAATTGACCCTACTGTGGGAGGTAATGTACTGGTTCCTAGAGCATTTGATGTTTCCCCAATCTGTCTATATCTTAACCTTTCCACTTCAGTTTGCAATTCAACATTCCTCTGTTGCATTTTACTATATTCTTCAATCAAAATGTTATACTTATCCATTAGGCTCTTCCTTTCAGCCTCCTCCCTTTTAGTATTCCTTTAGGCCAATTTGGCCATATTTATAATTAAATTAGTGGCCTTGGTGGTTGAAGTCTCTAAAGCTCTCTTTATTATTAATCCTCCTCTAAAATTTGGATTAATATCAACAATATCTGGTTTTCTCCCTTGTGGAGCGAATGCCCAAATTTCCAAGGTCTCATATTCTTCACTAAAGGTAGAGTTTTGTAATGCTTCCTTAACCTCTTCCTCGAAATCTTGAAAATGATTCTTAGACTTCATAATAGCACTAAAAGCTACTACATCTACAATATCCCACTCAGGAAAAATCAATACACTAGCCTGACTCACCAGTTGTCTTCCTTCTTCAGGAGTGATGTTCTTGAACTCTTCCATCAATTCAACTTTTACTTCTTCATCATTCTCCCGGTCTAACTTGTCAGGCCTTAGTTCCCTTCTCTCCATGCATTTATCTTGATACTCTTCAAATTTCATTTTCCATGCCAATTGCAAGAATACAAGAGTTTTCACAAATGTATTGTCATCTAAAAACTCCCTGCATGCTTCCATTCTTGCATCTTGCACACTTTTAACTTTCATATATCTAAATCGGACAAAACCAATTCAACTGACCTAGGAGGGGAAAGCATACCAACCTGCATGTCCTGATCAGTAACAATAATTTCATCTGTCAGATCCTCATGTGGGTGATCAATTATCTGCCTCTTATGGCTTGGCTTAGCTGGTGGTGATGAGGGACTATCTTTTGGTGATGACTTTAAATCAATGATATTAACTACCCTAGGTACTTTGAATTTTGGACTTGGTTGTGGAGGTGCCTTCATTATTTGCTTCCCCTTCCTATCTACTTCCTCCTCATCACTACTACTATCCTTTTTCCTTCTATAGATATGTCACTTTTCTATAGGTTGGTATACTGACCTTGTTTCAATTGGCCCAACACTTTGTTCTTGCATACCCAGACAGCCTTAAATTTATATTTTTAGTTCTCAAGGTTTCCATAATCTCCTTGAAGTTTTTCATTAGAAAATCAATTTTCTTATGGTATGGACTAAACTCTAATAGTGGATCATATTCGGATCCATTTCATGCACAACATCTAGTAGCTTACTATAATCTATCCATTTCTCCTTGTTCAACTCCTGCTTATTTAGATGAAATTCATTTCTAATTAGGTCCTTAGGGAAGTTGAACTCATGCAAATTTTTGAGCTTTTATTCTTTGTCTGAAAAGAGAAAAGAAACCCTTAAGATCATGTTTTCACCTTGGACCACATCTCAAATGGTAATCAGCAAAAAATTTATCAAAATGTGTCCAGCCTCCCTTTGAAAATACAAAGTCAGACACCACTGTATAATTAGGGAATAATTTTCCTTTCCCCCTTCCAGTGAGATTGTCTTCATGAATACAACTTATCTACCACATAACTTCTGCAAACCCTACTCTTGGTGGCACATTGTATGGTAGTATGTGAGGGGCTCCTCTAAATCCATATACTCTCAAGACAATGCTAACAGGGTATGGGATAATGTCACCCCAGTTATGGTAAACCCTCAACTCTGGCTTCCTCCCCTTTGGCCTGAGGAAATCATGCAATTCCTTAGGGATCCTAGGTAGATTCACCATCAATATAGCCCTTAATCTAGAAGAAAAATAATTATCAAATTAGACATAACTTGTGGTTTCCTTATTATAGGATAAATTTGTAGCCCATGTCTGTACTGGCAACCTTTCTCCATCAACTAATTGCCTTAATTTCATCTTCTCAGAAAAGAAATCAACATTCCTAAATAGAAACATATGCATCATTATAGAATACCAAAAGAATTGAGTACTAGTATCATTTTTCTGCAGCCTCGACAACCCTTCATGTATCCTCTCAACCAAGAAAGAAGCAAAGTCATATGTCATAGAGAAGTCAAGGTGTTGTATTTGCACCCCCATGAACATGTACACAATAGGCATTACCGCACCAGGACTAAAACCCAAAATTTGACATAATGAATAGAAAGTGGCCAGGAAAGGTTTTGCAAAACAATTAAATCTAAAAGGTTCCTAGTCACTAGGGCTGATATGTAATTGTGAACCTCCCGTCCTGACTAGATGAGGTGGAAGTAGCTTAGCCCTAAATTGAGATTTCAGCTTTGCATACTCCTGCTTCATTTTCTCAAGATTGATAAGAACCGAGTCTTCACTCAGCTCACTCAAATCAAAAATCTATTGGATATCTTCTCTGTTAATTTCTAGTAGCACCCCTCCATCATTATCCCTAATTACCCATGTAATAGGGTCATACCTTACAGCCACTGCCCGAAGTAAGTCCACATCAGGGAATACATTTGGTACAACCAGCTTCCCCATATCATACATCCATCCATTTGAAAAAGGGTGAGGAAAATTACTCTGTCCATACCACAATCGAAACATTTCTAGGATGGTGAGAGGGACCCTAGCATCGGCAATGTTGGAATAATTACACACTAACCCCTCCCCTAGGATTTTTCCTCGCATCAACACTACACCTTCCCTTCTATCATTCATTGATAATGGAAATTGATCCAGGAAATCATCATACAAGTTTCTTTTCAATTATTCAATGTGGCCAGAGTGTTGCTTGGTTAGTGCCATCTTAGACAAACTAGGGCTTCGTTACAATGTTACACTTCAATTGGCTAGGACTAAGTAGAGATAGAATAACTATAGAGTAAAAAATTGCAATTTCTCACAATTTATGGTTAAACTATAGCCTTAACAAGAGATTTCAATAAGCTCAATGATAAGCATAGAAAATCCCTTTCCCAAATTTAGGAGCAGAATGACTAGGAGGCACAAAAAATAAACTTACGACTCTTTTCGCATAAACTCCAAATTTTGGCCATAGGGGCTCGCAATTTCACCTTCAGGTCTGAAACTATTTTCACGAAATAATTGCATACTTTGTGATACAAATGAGGTAGGAAAATTGATTTTATGTTGATCAAATGTTTATAGTAAATGTCTCATCCGCCATTAAAGCTCATTCGCGGGCTGCACGAATTGTTCCAACCACATTTGATACAAATTTAAATTTGAACCGTTGATCCTCTAGTTTGATCAAATCATCGATAGCCACCTTCAAAATAGGCTGACATAATCACCAACATGGCAATAAGAGGCCCACCATGCCATACACCGCAAATGAAAACCATGTGGTGATTTCCTATGATATCGCAATCCCTCGATTTACCATTGTGGGATGGTGGGGAACCGTTGATCCTTCTGCTTCAAAAATGGTCGTCATCCTTTTCGTTAACTATCGAGCAACTTTTCCCTCAAAATTATAACATTTGCGTTGAAATAAAGCATGTGCATCTGACAAGCACTTTAGTAATCCACCCCTTAACACATTTAGAATCAGCTAATGCTTCCTTCACTCTTTAGACCTCATCGGGTGAGACACATAGCAAGCACCCGTGATATTGCGATCCTATAATTCTTAATCGCGAGATGGCGGGCACTGTTGATCTGCAGGAAATAGATCAATGATAGTGCTAATTCAACCCTCTACAAAATAAAATCATTGATGACCACCTTCAAAACAAGCTAACACATTTGCCAACATGGTGATAAGGGGCCCACCTTACCATACACTATGAAGGAAGTCCATGTGGCGGTTGCCCGTGATATCACAATCCTGAAACTTCTGATCACATGATGGCGGGCAACCGTTGATCCTGAGCATCAATGATCTCGTTCCTTTAAGATAGTCACCAACCATTTCATTAACCTTTGAGTATCTTTTCCAGCAAGATTATAACATATCCGTAGATTTAGAACATGTGCATCTCGAGAACACTTTAGTAAATTGCCCCTTAATACATTTAAAGTCGGCTAGTGTTTCCTATACTCTTTAGGCTTCATCAGATGAGACATGTGGCACCTGCCCATGATTTCACAATCAACCCAAGCACCATCGTGGGATTGTGGGGAACGACTCAAATCAAATGGCAGTTCATCAGTGATAGCACAAATTTGATCCCCCTGATAGGACACATGGCGCCCGCCCGTGATTTCACAATCCTTCAATTCTCGATCATGGGATGGTGGGCACCATTGATATCTACAGGAAATAGATCAATGGCAGCACTAAATCAACCCTTACAAAATAAAACATTCATTAAAAGGAGAAGTGGGCATTACTAGGCGAACAACAAAAAAAAAAAATATTTATAGAAGAAAAATAAACTAAATTTACAAATTTTTTTATAATTTCACTTTTAACTTTAACTGTATGTTCACTCATTAAATTATTTTTTTTTTACAATCACATTTTTATTTTAGATGTTTGTTTATAAATATAAAGATGCATTAAAAATATCTTAGAAATATTTTTCTTTATATTATATATCATTCATAACATTAAATTAACATAGAATAATTTCACAATATCACTTAACCAATCAAGAAAAAATTAATCATTACTATGCAACATTATTCTCACATCAAACTAACAAATAAACATTGAAAACAAATTTATTTTTTTATATTATAACATTCATAACTTAAACTTTTTATACACAATATCAAGTTAATTATAGAAAACACATAAAATTATTTATAAGCAACTTAAATTTTTTAGCAATTTAATAAAATATAATTTAATATAATTAAGAAAAATTTAAAAAGAATTGTAGATAAATTTATGAAATATTGATTTACTTATAAAAAATCAATGATAAATTTACTTATTATAGATAAATTTAGTTACCAATCTATTTTAACCATCAAGAAAAAATTAATCATTAGTGATTGCAACATTATTAGCACATCTTTTAAACTGACAAATAAACATTGAAAACACATTTATTTTTTATATTATAACATTCATAACTTAAACCTTTTTATACACAATGTCAAGTTAATTACAAAAATACATAAAATTATTTATAAGCAACTTAAATTTTTTAACAACATATAATAGAGTTTAGATTTATTAAATCTCTCATATATCAACATAGGTAAATTTAAAAATATTTTAAATTATATAATTTCAAAACAAAATGAATGAATTTATAGAAGATTATTTTTATTAAAGTGATAGAATTTAACCCCAATACTAACACTAATTATAAGTCTAACCATAACCTCAACCCTAAAACTAACATTAATTAACTTCAAACCAAACTCTAATTTTATATCCAACCCTAAACATAACTATGATTCTAAAACTAACATTAATAAAATAGTAATTGATCCATAACCCTAACCCTAATACTAAGCCTTGCCCCAATTGAACCATAACACTAACCCCAAGCTTTATTATAGAACCTTAATCTTTACCCCAACCCTAATCCTAATTCAACCCTATACCTAATTTTAATTAAATTCTAACCCTAATTGAACCTTTTAAACTAACAAATAAACATTGAAAACAAATTTATTTTGTATATTATAACATTCATAACTTAAACCTTTTATACACAATGTCAAGTTAATTATAAGAACACAAAATTATTTATAAGCAACTTAAATTTTTTAACAATTTAATAAAATATAATTTAAATTTAACTATAAATGGTATAGAGTTTAGATTTTCTATATCTCTCATATATCAACATAGGTAAATTTGAAAATATTTTAAATTATATAATTTCAAAAAAAAATTGAATGAATTTATAGAAGATTATTTTTATTAAAGTGATAGAATCTAATCCCAATACTAACATTAATTATAAGTCTAACCATAACCCCAACCCTAAAACTAACACTAATTAACTTCAAACATAACTCTAATTTTATATCCAACCCTAAACATAACTATGATTCTAAAACTAACATTAATGAAACCCTAATTGAACCATAACCCTAACCTAATACTAACCTTTTCCCCAATTGAACCCTAACACTAACCCCAAGCTCTATCATAGAACCTTAATCTTTACCCCCAACCCCAACCCTAATCCTAATTGAATCCTATACCTAATTTTAATTAAAGTCTAACCCTATTTGAACCTTAAACTTAATTGAACTTGAACTCATGTTTAGGGTTAGGGTTCAATTAAGGTTAGGGTTGAATTATGGTTATGATTAGGGTCAAAATTCAAATAGGATTATGGTTGGAGTTTAATTAAGGTTGCTATTCACTTAGGGTTAAGGTTCAATTAGTATTAAATTTGGGTTAGGGATCAATTAGGGTTTACCAAGGTCGTATTAAGGTTAGTCTTAAATTAGGCTGGGGATTGGATGTTTAGGGTTCACCTGCAAGGGTTGGCTCCTAGGTTAGGGTTCAATTAGAGTTCTCTAGGTTTTGATATAATTAAGTTAGGTTTCAACAATACCTAGGGTTATGATTATAGTTCAATTAGTGTTAGAGTTAGGGTTATAATACGAGTTCAATCAGGTTAGGGTCAAGGTCTAATTAGTGTTAGTGTTAGGGTTGCAATAATAAAATTTTCCATAATGATATGGAAAGGCATTCAATTGGATTCATATACAAATGCACAAATAAGAATTGGCAATTAAGAATTCTCTAGAACCAAAGTTACATAACAAAAATACAATCCTTTAGCTTTAATCATTTGTGCTTGTTGTGGGCTGGGATAAGAATCTCTAATGGGGCCAACCGGATCAGGAAATAAAACGCCGCAGTAGGAAATAAAGTCAAAAATCAAAGTTGGGTTTTACCTTTAATTCGGTGACAAGCCCAAGCCATTAACTCCAGTGGTCATGTCACCAACGGCTTAGCCAAATCCTTTAATTAAATACTAATTGTCCAATGTGTGGGTTTTGCAGATTAGAAGATATGGGAGAAGATCTCGATCGTACCTGCCAAATTATAGACCTAAGGTGTCGCCCTATTATTTGGCACGAGGTCAGCAAAAGGTAGATGTGTGTCCTGTATGGAATGTGGGGCCCAATATCCACTATTGAGCTCATAACCCATGGTTTTAGATTGAAAATAAAGATCAAAAGCTAATGTAAATCTTGGTTGTTCCCTACTAGCTCGCAGGAGGAAGATGAAGGCTGGTTAAAAGACGCGAGGTCAACGAGATTGCAATGTGTAGCTCCAGCCATTCAATTTGCAAAATGCATAGGACCTGCCGACATGGTAGTTGGTTTCAGAAATGGATAAATTTAATTGGTCATGAGGAAGGTGAACGATGCTTCATTAGATGTCAAACCGAGTTAGCCCAAGATAAACCATTTGATCTGCCAACTCTTCAGGAGATCAACATGCAGTATTCAAAGTTGGAAAATGACACATGGTGGTCATTTTATCATACAACTGGTGAAGCATTAATGAATTATTCCTTGCTTGTGTAGTCATGTCAATCTCAATTTGTGTGAAGATGTTGTTGTTGGAAATCATGAAGGGTGATCTTTGGATTCTCACGCAGCTCTAGTTAAATGGTGATAATACATATGCTGCCAAATTGACATGTTTGTACATGCATTTTTACTAATAATTGATGAAGGTTTCCATTACCTCGCACAATAAATACAAGAGGAATTAACTGCTAATAGTGTCATTCTTGTAGCAGTTAGAGCACTTTGTGGTTGAGTCTGGGAATCAAGTTTGGAGTGCTTGGTTCAAGAAGAGAAAAATGAGTAAGCTGCTAGGGCGCGAGTGGCATTTTTGTTTCTGAGCTCACAAAAAAGTCACTTGCTATTCAGAAGGTGCTTTGCTGAAAATCAACAAGGGGAATATTTCCAATTTTTAATTCAAACCCACTTTCTAATTTTAAATTCATAAAACCAATTTTCTAATTTTTAATTCAAAACTCAATTTCGAATTTTTAATTCTACTTTATGCATTTTCCAAATTTCTCATAAAACATAAGCATTTCAAAATTACCAATAAATAATTTCCTCAACAATATTTTTCAAAAGTGGAATTAAAACATATTGTCATTTAATTATTTATTTTAATTTAATCGTAACTATTCAGACAACATTTTAATTAAATCCTAAATATCCAATATAACTTTCATTTTCAATTTCATTTGAAATTAGATATACAATAACGCCAAAATCACTATTTCGTTTAATATATCACTATTAATCTAATTAATTAATAAACTAAATCTAGTTTATTAATTAATCAAATCAATCAATAACCCAATAATTATTTTATTAATTTCATCAAATAAATCCACAAAATAAATCACATTTCAACATTGCAATTAAACACATTTAATCATTAATTAAACTACACAAGTCATTTAATAAACTTTAAACTTGAAATTAAATAAACACTCAAGGGGAAACTGACCAAGTTAAAATGACTAACCCCGACAACAACCCGACAACACGTTATGACTAGGGTGACGACTTGGCTCGAAAAACCTAGCTACTATCTCCCAATCAATTACCGTTGGTAAATGGACACGCTCAAACCTGTGAAACCAGGTGGAGTCGATGTCATGTACCTGCCAACCTGCAACAAAGAGCATGTCGAACGTGCATATATATATAATATGATTAAACACATCGTGAAGAGGGAATCTCAGAATTGTAGGGCGCTCGCAAGCGAGTGATACAATTCATCCCTTTCACCAATACAGTATCATTAACTGACGCATCTAACATCAAAGATATGATCAATAGGATAAAACATCATTTAATCAGATATCTTCTAAGTTACTCCAAATCATGTCATAAAGATAACATCAGAATAAGATCACATCACATCAACATATAACTTCACATCGTTTAACAATCACGATCGCAAGTAATTAAGTTCCAAAGTCAAAGCATGTTCAGACACAATCATCACATCATAAGATAACATGCGCATCACTAAACAGTTCATGATTAAATAATCACTAAGTTCACAGTCACATCATAAGCATAATCAAACATTACCAAGAAAATACTGCCGATC
>VDFB02086081.1:220869771-220917301 GCA_007258455.2 Sequoia sempervirens
GCATAACTTTTCCCCATAGCCACTTTTGTGTTTTGTGAGTGCATACCAACTAGCGTATGTATCTTACTTTTTGGGCTTTCTCACCCTGTGGACAACTAATTCCATGGCCCCAAATTGAGTATACATTTGGGCCTTCTCACCCTATGAACAACTAGTTTTATGGCCCTAGAGTGATTACACATTCTCTTTTTCAAACAATCAACCTAAATCTCTTTTCACAACTAGTTGGATTGATGATTGAAGCTTCATCCAATTCTTTTCAATACTTGTCTGTTCCTTTGTCCTTATGTTTAGTTTTCCATGGGATCTTCATCCTGGGGGCTTGATCATCCCTATTGATGGTTGTATTCCATCTTGCTAATGTAAGTCCATTCAAACCCTCCGCTCGATGTTCATGGCTACTTTAGTGTGAGTTTGTAGTAGGTTCATTCCCTCACTAAAGTGGGGGCTAATTGTGTCAGAGAAAAATGGCCCCTTATCATTTTCATGTCCTTTTAGCTCTTGTTTCATGGTGTTGGGACTATGTTGCTTTGATTTTATGTTGTGACATGGCTTGAACATGCTTATTTAGGTACTAAAACTCAAAGAACGATATCTTGTGAAGGTGTTGTCAAGTGTTGTAAGACATTTCCACATACTTCTAGACTCTATTTAATACAATTTACCTAAAAAATCACCTTTTTTTCATTAAAAAGTCCTATATTGAAGTGTTGTAAAGTTTCGTAACAAGCGTTCATGCTTTTCTAGGAACATATTCACTATTTTCACCTTTCTCATGCTTTATTTTGTCTTTTTATGCCCTCATATGCTTAATTAAGTATATTTTTGAATGTTATCTGGACAAATAACATTAAATACAACATTATTCCCCACACTTTTTTTTAGGTCCTAAGTGGGACCCATTTGCCATGGGTGGCGAATGAGTCCCCCTTGGCTCCAAATTAAAAATATCTCAATTTTCCTTTCAGGATTTTATTCAAAATTACTTGATGTCGACCTATGATGAGGTATGAATAGATAGTAAGGAAAAAAAATTGTATAAATAATTGATTTTCATCTCATTTTAATGCTTATTCATCAAACTCACTTATCCACCTATACATTCAAGCATTCAAGCATTTTACATCAATAATTAAATTACTTTTCAAGCACTTTGAAGTTGCCATTGACATTACTTCAAAATTACAAGATCAAGAGTTAGGTGAGATGATATCATTTACATGCTATTAATTTATCTTTCTCTTGCATTCATTATCTTTTCAAGGGTTTAATTACCAAAAGTGGGGTTTGACCAAGGCAAACCCCTATTCACTAACCCTAATCATTTTTCCCCTTTTGCTTGTGTATTTGTAGCCTTTCATTTGTAGATTTGACAGGTTATAAGGTGTTGAAGATTGATTTTCATGTGAACTAGGTATTTCAAGTCAACATAAGTCAAATTCAAGCTTGGAGGGACTTATTTGTCCATTTTCTAAAGATTTGACTTCGACAACCCGACAAGCAGACATTTTCAGATCTGGTGTTGTAGAGTTGTCTCCTAGTTTTTCAAAAATTTGGGAGAGGATTGATTCGCCACCAGTGGTGAATGAGTCCCACCTTAGGAATGGAAACTTGAATTTTGTTAGATTTTAGATCCCAAAAGACATAAATCAGCTCCCAGTAGTTTTTGATCAGTAGGAGGACCGATTCGCCACCCTAGGAAAATGAGTCCCACTGTGAAAAATTAGTAAAATTCATCAACATTCTAGACACTCCAAAAAACTCATATTTCATCCAGTGCACTCAGATTTAACCCTATACTTTTTGTTCTACATAATTTTTTCATTTTCATATTTGTTTGCA
This sequence comes from Sequoia sempervirens, assembly GCA_007258455.2. Lineage (NCBI taxonomy): Eukaryota > Viridiplantae > Streptophyta > Pinopsida > Cupressales > Cupressaceae > Sequoia > Sequoia sempervirens. Next base: position 220,871,614 of record VDFB02086081.1, read on the forward strand.
TATCATACCGTGTTTTCAAACAAGGCATAAATCTTCATTTTGCATTCATTTTAGTTCATCTCAATCAGTCAATTTCATTTATTCAAGTTCATTTACATCATATGACATAGCACACATCCTAATTTGAGTATTACATAAGCATTTTGGACCTAGATATCTCTCCTTTTAGGTGAAAAACCTTAGAAGTGCAAGAGGGGTATCCTAGGTTCTGAAAATCTATGTCACACTAAGTATGTAAAAGAAATGTTGAATAATTTTGACATGGATGACTCCAAACTTGTTTATACTTCTATAATCTAATGTAAGCTGAGCAAGGATGATGAATCTGCTAAGACTGATCAAAGCAAATACTGATTTATGATTGGTAGACTATTGTATCTTACTGCTACTAGACCAGACATTATGCATGCAGTGTGTTTAGTTGCCAGATTCCAAGAAGATCCTGAAGAGGCACATGCTGTAACTGTAAATAGGATATTTCAACACCTAAAAGGTACACCAGACTATGGACTATGGTATCCTAAGAGTGATGATTTCACCTTGAGAACTTATACAAATCCTGATTGGGCTAGAAGTGTAGATGATCAAAAGAGTACCAATAGTGGTGCTTTCTTTATAGGGGGAAGATTGGTTTCATGGTTGAGTAAGAAGCAAGAATCAGTTTCTTTTTTTGCATGAAGCAAACTTTGAAAGACATTGGTGTGGTATGTGAGGAGCCTATTTCTATTTTTTGTGACAACACAAGTGCAATAAATATTTAAAAGAGCTCGGTTATGCATTCAAGAATAAAGTGCATATCTATCAAGTATCATTTCCTAAGATAAAAATGTTGGAGAATGAGGTTAGATTGGAGTATGTGACAACAAAGGAACAAATTGAAAACATATTTACCAAGGCTCTTTTGAAGGATGCTTTTGAACATCTTAGGGAGATGTTGTGGGTCATTGGTCCTCCTAACTAGGTTCACATGAAGGTGTATCAGTCCAATGAATTCATATTTTCTTCATTTATCTAGACTGCTAGATAGGTCTACTCCGTAGGGGGAATAGAAAAGGTTTTTCATTGCTGCAGTGTGGGTATACTCCTAAGGGGGAGTAATTAGTGTTGATCTTTTCCATTGATGTCAAAGGGGGAGAGAAAAGTCATGTGAAAATAGTTATAGAATAAGATAAGTTGTTCTCCTGGTATTGTGAAGGATGATGTTGTCTTTGATGGTTTTTTTCACATCAAGTGTTTCCATCAATGACAAAGGGGGAGATTGTTGCAGACCTATGAACAAGTTTGGTGGTGTTGTACATTAATGTTTTCATTGATGTCAACATAGTTTAGTATGTTAGAAATTGTACATGTATGGCTGAGATGCTTTTGAAATGGTGTGAGTACATGGAGCTATCTTTTTAGTGTTGCAGATGTGTTGGTTTGATAAGTTTCCAAGTGCTTTTTAGAAAATTAAATAAAGAAGATAATTCATAATGTGCTCTAGTATGTGCTTCACATTTATTCTATGTTGATCCTATGCTCTTATGGATCTGAAGGTGTGGTAATGATGATCTCATGATGATATATTCTAAGTTTCAGCTTCTGGTGTGATGGGGTGTGAAAGTTATGTTCACCGGTATGTGAACTGTTCTAGATGAGTTGATCTTCTATGGACTGGGAGAAATAGTTTTGCTTCGAAGTTCTCTGTTGTTTCGTTTCAGATCTTGCATATTTGGGATATGTCTTGTTAAGGTCTTTCATGTGCTCTAGAAAGGTTTGGTGTAATCAAAAGTCATCTTGATAATTGATGGACTGATCTGTATTTGGACTGTGAAAATCATTAGAGTGAAAGGTTAAGGTTTTATGAATATCTAGATATTTTGAGGTATATCGCACTTAATAAAACATATTCATGGAAGTATACATATAATCTTCAATTGTTAATGAACAATAATAAACTGTTATTGTGTTTTCATAGTGTAGCATTTAGCGTTTATATATAAGAACAAATTTAAATTAGGATCTGTTTGATCAGGAGACTTTATTTTGTCTTAGTTCATTTTAAGATCCCTGTCCACTCCACTATACAATTTTGAGTTCTTGTCATTTATCTGTCGGTGTGTTATGGCCTAAGTCAATTCTAAAGTTGTATGACAATGTGATACAAAGTGACGAAAGTGAGCCACAAATCATAAGAGCAGAAGTGTGTGTATGAGTTATGATAGCAGTTCTCCATTGTGTTGAAGACACTGAGATAATGGTTTTTGCAATCATGTGAATGTGAATTAATTGTTGTGGTGGATATTTTTGTTCTCTTTTGTATCTATATGCAATGAGCCTCCCTGTTAGACAGTGAGTCCTTTCTATAGGCAGTGAGCCTTTGTACTTGGACATTGACTCCTCTTCTGGGAAATGATCCCTTGGAAGTGAGCCTTGTTTTATAATCTTTATATTGTGAGTTAACCCTCACCGTGGTTTTCCCGTGATTGGGTTTTCCATGTAAAAATATGTTCATTGTGTTGATTTCCTTTCTGTTATTTGTGTTTCATGCTCTTACTTAATAACATAATAGTGTGGCTGAGGAATTGATAAGTATTAGAGTTTTAAATTTTGAATTATGTGACAACTGATTCACCCCCCCCCTCTTAGTTGTCTTGTTCCTATTTAACAATTGGTATTAGAGTGTTGGTTCCTTGGTATAGAGCTTCACTGCTTAAGGAAGATTCGATGGTGCATAAGTTGGCAATCCCTATGTTCGATGAAATTAACTACAATGATTGGAAGGGAGAAATGAAAGGATATATTATATACTTTAGTTTTAAGACTTGGAAGGCTATTGATACAAACTGTACACCTTTGTATGGTGGTCTTACTACTGTAGATGAGATCTCTTTTTATGAAGAAAATGAGAAGGAAAAGTATGCTATTTGCAGTGGTCTATCTAAGAATGAGCAAGCAAAGGTTTCTTCTTTGGAAACTGCATATGAAGTATGGAAGTATTTGGAAGATATGTATGAAGGAAATGAGAGAGTGAAATTAATAAAGAAGCTAGTGGCGAAGCATAGATTTTTTAATCTGAAGAGTGAAGATGAATAATTTACATGTTTCTTTCAAAGAGTTGAACTAACTACAAATGAAGTTATAAATCAAGGAGGAAAGCTATCTGATGAAGATATAACTGAGAAGATCTTGATAACCTTACCAAAGTGCTACAATGATAAGATCTCGATGATTGAAGAAGTCTATAATCCTAAGACTTACACTTTGGAATAGTTGTTTGGGACCTTGCAAGAATTTGAGATGAGAAAGTTCTGAAAAGAAGACAAGATTTAAGAAAAGATAGAAATTAAATTCAAGGAATTGAATATTGAAGAAGAATCAGATAGTGATGGTGTTGATGAGTTGGAAGAAAACTTTACCAAGAAGTTGAAGAAAGTAACCAGAAAGTATAAAGGCATGTTACCATTCAATTTTTTTAGTTGTGGTAATATTGGTCATTATGCTTTGAGATTTCTGAATAGATTTGTGCATAAGAACAGGGATTATAAGGATAAGGATAGGAAGGACAACATATATAAGAAGTTATACTATGTTAAAGAATAAGTAGGAATTTTTGATGATGAATCTAAGAATGAGGTTGATGATAGTGAATGCTTATTCTTAGCTTTGGAAAGTAAATATGTATCCACTAACCCTAGAAAATGTGTGAGCAAGAAAGGTCTGGAGAGTAAGAGGAATAGGATGGAAGGTACTTTGGTTGCCGCTTTTCATGCAAGATAGGATGAATACTATTGGGTGATTGGTAGTGGTTGTTCTCATCACATGACCAGATATAAGAGTAAGTTCTCTAAACTTAAGAAATATGATGGTGGTTTAGTTATGTTCAGTGATGATTAAGGAGCAAAGATCTATGGGAAAGGTTCAATTAGCTTTGATGGAGTGCATAGTATTGATGATGTATATTATGTGAAGGGTTTGAGGCATAACCTTCTGAGTGTTGGTAGATGTGTAGGAATGGTTTTAAACTTGTGTTTCAGAATAATACCCGTGAAATCATAAAAGGATCCAGAAAAGATATGGTTGTTGTTGGAAGAAGAACTCATGGAAACATCTATTAGTTGAAAGGAGTTGATGTTCATTCCCTTGTATCTCAAATAAGTGAAATTTGGATATGGCACCAGAGAATGGGACATGTAAATTTTGATAACATAGTCTAGATCAGGGCAAAAGAGATTGTTCGAGGACTACCTAGAATCACAAGACCTAGTAATGCTATTTGCAAAAGTTGTCAATTGGGGAAACAAACAAGATGCAACTTTAAGGGAAAGAGTACTCTGCTATCAGAATGGAGTTGATTCATACTGATCTATGTGGTCTGACTAGAACTAGAAGCCTAAATGGTGACATGTACTTTATGTTGCTTATTGGTGATTATACTTGAATGGCATGGGTTGCTTTTCTTAGAGAAAAGACTCGAGCTCTGGATAGGTTTAAGGTATTCAAAGCAAGAGTGGAAAATGAAGTAAATTTGAAAATAATTTTTTTGAGATCTGATAGAGGTGGAGAATTCACTTCTAGTGAATTTAATGCATTTTGTGAAAAACATGGCATAAAAAGATAGTTTTCTACTATGAGAGCCCCTCACAGGAATGGAGTAGTTGAAAGGAAAAGTAGGACTATACAGGAAGTTGTTAGAACCACGATGAAAGAATAAAATGTACCAGATGTGTACTAGAGAGAAGTGATACATACTATTGTTAATGCTCTTAATAGAGTTTAGATCAGATACAACAACACTAAGACACCTTTTGAGTTATGGACTGGTAAGACACCTACTGTAAAGTATTTTAAGGTATTTGGAAGCAGATGTTATATTTAAAGAGATGATGAAAATATTGGAAAGTTTGATACTAGATGTGATGAAGGAATTTTTCTTGGATATTCTACTACTAGCAAAGCATACAGATGCTTCAATAAAAGGCTGAGAAAGATAATTGAAAGCACTAATGTAAATTTTGATGAAGACATATGCAAACTCACTAAGATAAGTAAGGTAGAACATGATGATCCTATTTGTGGACATGTACCTGAGGAGAACAAGGAGAAAAAAGAAGAAGAGAAAGAAGAACAAGTGGAAGAAGAAGAAGGAGAAGAAGAAAAGAACTAGAATCTACTATTAAGAATTCTAAGTATGTAAAGAAGAATCATCTGGAGGAATAGATAATTGGAGATAAAGGTGAAGGCATGAAAACTAGAAGTAGAGTTGTAGCTGAGGTAAATCTATGTTTTCTTTCTAAAGTTGAACCTAAGTCTGTGAGTGAAGCATGTGAAGATGAGAGTTGAATGAAGGCTATGAAAGAAGAATTGCAGTAGATAGAAAATAATTATACATGGGAACTAGCCCCTAGGTCTATGAATAAAAATGTGATTTGTTGGAAATGGGAATTGTCAAAATATCAAGTTTTTCAAATAATTTGATTTTTTTGATAAATTGGCTTCAAAGTGGTGCTACATATGTATTTATCTAACAATTTTAGTTGGAAAATTAGTTGACATATATAACTTAGCTAGAATGAATCTCATTAGATCATCTCTTTGGCCAAATTTGATTTTTAGTTAGAAATACTTAGATTCAGTTGTGCTGATAAGTTGTTTGAAAGTATGACACAACTTTGTACTTTTACCCTCATTCAATTTTACTCAAATTTAAAATTAATTTTTTCATGGTCCTCCTCTTCAGCTCTTTCTTACCCACCATAGTAGAATACGAATAGTGGCTAAGGATAGGAATGCTCTATTAGATCAACCTACCATTCCACTATCTCTAAATCTCTATTGATTCCTTTAGTGCATCGATAATTTATTACAATAGATTGAGGAAAGGAACCCATGTTGTCAAGATCTTATCCATAGGTTTTCCATCTTCTTTTGGCTACTACAATTCCTCAACCTACGTCTTTAGTAGGAAAATGAAAATAGCTCATTAGATTGGAATTCCCTTATGCACCATCTACACCTTTTCTACTGGTGGTACTTCTTATTTGAATTGATTTCCCCTATGAAAGAAAGAGAAAAGACACCCATGGTGTAGGTTACATAGTATTTACCCCATATCTCTCAACCTCCATTTAATGAAACTACACTTATTCCTATTTTAAAATTGAAGATAACACCACAATTGGAGAAAATGAATCCTCTTCCTCCTCCTATAGTTGTTGCATGTCCCCACCATTGATGTGTAATGTCATAAAATTGCACTATATGGAAATTTCACACTTGCACATTTAACTTGTTGCATTTCTAGCACCTAGTTGTATTAATGACAAAAATCTTATGAGTCAGAATTTCATGATTTCAACTCCATAAAGAATAATGATGAAGTGTTAGTAGTATTCCACCTCATTTCTTACAGAGTTTTTAATTGGATGCCTATGTCATGTGCAAACATCTACATGGTGTGCAAGCATCCCCAAAATTTCTAAGTTTTAAATGGGAAATCTCACGAAATTTACCCATGACACACGTTTTTGTGGAAAAATCATAGGTTTCATAGCTCTTCCCGCCCATGTAAGCCCAGAAAACTCTATTTTTCACTTATATTCTCATTCATTCTCACTTCTTCTCAATCCAACTTGCTATTTTTCTCTCTTCTCTTTTACATCTCTTATCTACAGTGAAGCTCTACTAGATTTATGTCTTGTCAGTAGCCAATCCTCTCTTGCAAGTTCTCAAAATCTCATCTATCAAGCAAGTATGTGCAGGATCATCATGGAAAAAATAGGCCCTTAAGTGGCAATGAAAATTTAGAAAAATTAGAGTTAGGCAACTTGACATAAAAATTTGAATAAGTTATCTATATTATTTCAAGAATATGTAAGAATAGAATATGTAGCAAATTGAATATAGTTTCTAAACTACTAGGTTTATTTAATATATATATATATGGTGAAAATTTGAAATTTCAATGGAGTATTACTTAAATTTCAGGGAAAAAATAAGAAGTAGGTGTCTGTTTGACCACTCTAACCACAATAAAGTGATAATATTTTTTTATAAGATTTGAGATATAAGTAGAGGACTCATGTCTCGATGTAATGCATATTTTTTTGTAATTATTTTCCAAGTAAATAATTAATTATGAATTTTTATTACAACTTTTAAAAAATATAAAAACTCATATGTCTAACCACCTTAACTTGGTCAAAATTCATGAAATTCTATTTTTTAATCCTATAGTATGTGAGTCATAGAATGTGACACATGTTTCAGATTCAAAAAGTGATACCATTTGAAAGCTATAGGACTTTTTTCAACCAAATTATCAATCAGTCCTTTAGTCGTAATTCAAATAGAAAATGAATAATAATTGTTTATTAAATTCAAAGTAAAGTATAATTTATACTGGTGGAAAGCTGAGAATCTCCTTTAAAAACCATTTTTCGTTTCATCAATTTTGGGTAAAAAAAATTTGTCAGCCACATACCCTACACATACCCATCATATTGCCACTTTTTGGCCCATCATGATCCTGCACATACCCAAGCCAAGAGTGATCTATACACTGTTGGTAATGCTTTCTTGTTTCTTTGCTTTGTCTTGTATATTTACAAGTATACTTGTCTTGTTGATGTTATTGAAGATAAATTTTCTCCTCCATATCAAGGTTTATATTCATCATGTACGTCTTATCTATTTCATTACATGTCTCATCTATTTTATATCTATTTGGTTGTTCATGGAGGTGAAAACACCAAAATGGGGGTTTGACTGAGTAAAGACCTAAAATATCCCCAACGCTTTTCCTCATCTTCGTTATGTGCACGTGTTCAGATTTAAAGAGTTGGTTACTAATTTTTCTTGTTTTTATTTTCTGGTTTGATAGGGATGATAATGCAATGGGTAGAAATATGTGAGATGCATTAGAATTCATTGTTTCATGACTTTATCCTTCTCAAGATAGAATCTATGTTTTTTTTTCTATTTCTATAATTTATATTTTGCAATTCTTTACCAGATTCTGTTAATTCATAGTTTTATCATCTTAGCTTAGCATTTCCTTTAATTATATTTTTTCAATATGTTTCATCTTGCACTCCATCACTTGATCTTGTAATTTGAGGTAACTAAGGTATATTCACTCCCTTTAGACTCTATTTTTCTTGGAACATGGGAGTAGAAAATCCCCTCCTTTACATTTTGGTGAATGTAACGTGAATGAAGTCATGTCAAATATTTTTCTTTAAAATTTTTATGCTTTTAATAATGATTTTTATAAATAAGATTTCACTATGTTGGATGATTCCCTAGATGATTACTTAGAGGAATCTCCTATTTGTAGATCTCCTCAACAAACTTCGTCATCACAACCATCTTTCTCTTCTTCACAAGTCAAATATTCTATGAATATAGTTGTAGTCTCTACAACTCAAAATCCTAAGATACCTGTCATTTATTTGACTCCAACTAGCATGTATCCTAAAATAATTCATTATATTGATGGGGCTCTAGTCACTATTGAATATTTCTACCTTTACATGAGATTCTTGGGTGTGTGCAGGATCATGATGGGCCAAAAAGTGTCGATATGATGGGTATGTGTAGGGTATGTGGCTGACGACTTATCTTTTACCCAAAATTGATGAAACGAAAAGGGTTTTTAAAGGAGATTCTCAACTTTACACCAATATAAATTATGCTTTACTTTGAATTTAATAAATAATTATTATTCATTTTCTATTTGAATTATGACTAAGGTCTTGATTCATAGGTGATTGAAAAACATCTATAGTTTTCAAATAGTATCACATTTTTTGAATTCAAAACATGTGTCACATTCTATTCTTTGCATACTATAGGATTAAAATAAATAAAAATCATGAAGTTTTGACCAAGTTAAGGTGGTTAGACATACAAGTTTTTATATTTTTAAAAATTTGTATTAAAAATTCATGATTAATTATTTACGTGGAAAAAATTACAAAAATATGCATCACATCGACATGAGTCCTCTACTTCTATATCTAAAATATTATAAAAAAATATTATCATTTTATTGTGGTTAGGTGGTCAAGCATAATACTTATTTTTTCCCCTCAAATTTAAGTACTACTACATTGAAATTTTAAATTTTCACAAAATAGATTTAAAAAAAAAAAACCTAGTAGTTTACAAAATACATTCAATTTTCTATAGATTATATTCTTACATATTTTTGAAATAATATAGATGACTTATTCAAATTTTTATGTCAAGTTTCCTAACTCTGATTTTTCTGAATTTTTCACCACTTAAGGGCCTATTATTTCCATGATGATCCTACACATACCCTCTTGAAATCAACTACTCCTTCCTATAAATTTGTAGCTCATGCTTAAAACACTAGAAGGAATAAAAAAAAATTAAATCAACCTACTTCTTTACCACCTTCTCAACCAAGCTTGTGTCTAGTACCTAAACCTAGAGCTAAAACACCTAGTGATTATGATCTTGTCAAGAAATTTTGTGGTACTCTTACCAAGATCTAACAATGGGACTTGATTCAAACTACTCTAATTTATAAAGGTATGCTTTAACAATACTTGCAAAATTCTCTCATCCATTGATAGCTCATATTGTGCAAAATCACTGAATCTTATGCTCTATCTACAAGAACTGGCACCTTCAGAAGTATAGAAGCAAGCATATCCTCTAATGATAATATTCAATATTAATAACATTGGTATTAGAAATGTTCATGTTGATACTAGTTCAACTCTTAATTTATGTAGCATTGACTTATTACCTAATATTAAAATTGGTTCATCTTGTCTTGCCGCTTCTTATTTATACCTTCATGTTTTCAATAACACTAGTCAATAACCCCTAGGCACCATAATATTTCCTTTTAGGTTGGGACCCATTACTATAACCACCTTGATCTATGTTATGTTAGGTCCTTTAACTTATAACACTCTCTTGGGAAGGCCCTGGATTCACTCTTTGGGGGAAGTACCTTCTACTCTGCATCCGTTTATAAATTTTTTGCTAATAAAAAAATAATTACAATCAAGGCTGACCTTGAAGCTATACACCATTGTGAGATTGTAGCTACTAGTTAGGCCCCAATTTCTTCCAATCTTAAAAAAATCATTCCCTTATTATCTTCTAGTTCTATGACATCTTCAGTATTTCCTTCTTTAAAAGCTACTCCTAGGATGAATGTCCCTAAAGATGATCACATCGAATTTGAGAATCCTAAGTCTACGCACTCTACATCTTCTTTTGAATCAAATGCATGTCTTTGTGATGATTGGGGGTTCCTGTACTTTATTGAGTCTTTCATTGGGGAGTAAAAAGTTGATCCTATTCATCTAAAAATTCCAACAATTTCATACACCTATGTCAAGAAAGTTGATTATTCTTCCATTGAGGAACATAATCATGATCCTTCTAAGGAGGATGATTGTATCCTTTCTAGGGAAGATAGTCATGCATCTGCTAAAGAGGTTAATATTTTTACTTCTATTAAGAAATATGATTGTGATCTTGTGGAGGAGCGTGATTCCCACTATTGGAGTGATGCTCTATAAGTAGATCCCCCTCAAGAATTACAAACATGTTACAGTCGTTGTTTCCACCTCTTTCTAAATAAGGTTATGTATGTAAAGAGAAGGTATTCAAGTAGCCAATATTGAGTTTTACCTTCATTGGTGAAACATGGGACTTGGATACCATTATTCCAAACTAAGGTCTATGATGAAACCATGGTTGAATGCCAACATAGTTTTTGCTAAACCTCTTGAATTAGTTCATCCCAAATTGATTGAAAATAAAGTAGAATCTAACTAGATTCCTCTAGATGTCTTCTCTTCAAAGAAATATTTGGAAGAATTCTTAGGTGTTATCATCATCAATGACTATTCTTGTATCACTTGAATAAACAAGCATACTTTGGAGAATCAGTTATGATAATTGATGAGAATGCCCCATTGTCTAATGTGGATGATGATGTTCCTATAACTCATCCTAAAGACCATAGTGCACTCCTTCAAGGGGATACTTCTTATATTTTCATGGATCCTAAGTCTTTTAAAAAAGTTATTAATATTGGGAAATTCATTTCTTTAGAAGAATCCAAACAACATTCTAATTTGTTACACTCTCATCCTGATATCTTTACTTGGTCATATGAGGACATGCCTGGTATTAATGAGCCTGTGGTTGTTCACAATATCACTCTATGTCCCAATGCTAAGCCCATTAAACAAAAGATTCAAAATATGAATCCCAAGGTTGCCTTATTAGCCAAGACTAAGATAGAGAAGCTTTTAAATTTTAGATTTATCCATCCTATTGACTATTCATGTTGGATATTGAATATCATTGTTGTCAGCAAGCCTAATGGGCATATTAATATTTTTATAAATTTTTATGATCTCAATAAGGCTTCTATTAAGGATGATTTTTCATTTTCTAATATTGATATTATTATAGACTTGACCATAGTCCATTCCTTATTCTCTTTCATGGATGGATTCTCATGCTTCAAGCAGATTCATATTAACCTAGAAGATCAGTATAAGAAAAATTTCACTACCCCTTGGGGTACCTTCTATTATGTTGTCATTCGATTTGGGTTAAAGAATGTTGGAATGACATACCAATGAGTGATAACTCTTATCTTTCATGATTTTATTAACAAAATTTTAGAAGATTACGTCGATGATATCTTGGCTAAGTTTGTGACTCATCAAAATAAAATTGAAAATATTTGTCTTATATTTGAAAGGATTCCACTCTATAAAATGATACTGAATCCTCTTAACTATGTGTTTGAGTTAGAATCCAAAAAAAAAGAAGGATTTATCATCTCTCACTGTGGAATCAAGGTTGATACAAATAGAATTACCCCATTGTTAACATGTCTCCTTTGAAGAAAATCTTTCAACTATGTATTTTGCAAGGGAAAATTAAAGAAATTTGTATATTTGTGTCTCAATTGGTTGATCCCAAACTTCCATTCATGTATTTTTGGAAGAAATATGTTTGTTTTCAATGGGATGATGAGTGTGAAAAATATTATGGGTTGATCAAGAGTTATTTGGACAATCCTCCTATCTTAACATTGGCTAGGTAGGATAGACCCCCTTTACTTTATATTTTTGCATCACGTCATTCCTTACAAGCTTTGTTAGCTCAACATGAAAATGATGGTAAAGAAAGAGTGGTTTACTACATTAGTCATATTATAGTCGATTATAGGACTTGATACTCTATCATGGAGAAACAATGTCTCGCTTTTGTTTCTACAATTTAGACATTATGATATTATCTTCTTCATGTTGAAACTCATGTAATTGTAAGGAGTGATCTTCTTAGAGATTTGTTTACTAGGACTGATCTTTCTGGCAAGTTGGAAAAATGGCTAATGTTTCTCTCTATGTTTGACATCAAGTTTGTAACTTAGAAAGCAATCAAGTGTCAAGTTGTTGCCGATCAATTGGTGGAATCTCCCTCATCTCACTCCTTCCCTAATTTGGACTTGTTTTAGGATGAAAATATCTTTGTACCAGACCATGAACCTATATGGGATATGTACTCTAATGGATCAAGATGTTAATGTAGCTCTAGGGAAGGTGTAGTTTTAGTCTCACCCCAAGGAAAGCCAGTTCCTCTATCCTTTCAATTAAAATTTCATTGTACTAACAACATCACTAAGTACAAATCCCTTATTGTTGGCTTGTATACCACAATGGATTTAAACATTAAGCATGTTCATATTCATGGTGATTTTTATCTCATTGTAAATCAAATTATAGGAATGTATCAAGCCAAGCGGTATAAGCTATCTTAGTATTGGAATTTTTCCTTATCCTTTCTTGATGATTTATTTTCTTTCATAATCAATAGTGTCCCTAGGAGAGAATATTGAGATGTAGATGCAAATGAAAGTGAAATCTCCCTCATATCTTTGGATGATGGTATATAAGAATACCACTTTATGGTTTACATTCTATGCTCTCCTATTTTCTCAAATCAACTTGAACCTGATGTTCTAGTGTGTGCTTACATATACTCAAGGGAATGGTATTCTCACATTTATAATTATCTTAAGAATAGAAATTACCCCAACAATGTGACTAAAAATTCTCATGCTTGGATAAGAAAACTTTCAGTCTGATATACATACTTTCTGATTTTCTTTATCAAACATCTTATAATGGTATTCTTCTTTGGATGAGATACCCCTTTCCCTTAAATAAGCTCATTTAAACTCTAGGGGTGGAGATTTTGGTGGTAAATCCTTGGTGTAGTAATTAATTCACATGGGATAGTTTTGGCAAACAATTGACTAGTACTCCTTTTCCTTTGTCAAGAAGTGTCCTCCATGTCAACAACATAGAAATATAATTTGGAATCCTATATAAGAGCTTCAAAATATAACTTCTCCTTAGCCATTTGAAAAATGGTTGTTGGATATTATTAGAAAAATCTCACCTCCTTCTTCTAAATGACATACTTTCATCATTACCACTACTAATTACTTTACAAAACTGGTTGAAATTATTCCACTTTCATCCACAAATGTTGAAGAAATCTATATCTTTCTTCTGAAAAACATCATTTCTCATTTTAGATTGCCTTCTGCCTTTGTTTTAGATAATGGTACTTCATTTAAGAACAAAGAATATAGAAATTCCTAGAAAAGTTTCATATTCAACATAGATTTTTTACACCATACTATCCTCAATACAATGGCTAAGCTGAAGCATCTAATAAAATTTTTGAGCTGATTCTCCATAAAATAGTGAATAAACATGATAAAGATTGGTATACTAAATTAATGTATTCATTGTGGGCCTATCACTTGAGTGTTCATATGACTACTTGTACAACACCATATGACCTCATATATGGCATCAAGACTATCATGCCTCTAGAGTAGGAAATTTCATCCTTCCAAGTTTCCCTTAAAGGGTTGATTGATGATCACACTTACCATGTTGATCATTTGTGTTAGTTTGATTTGCTTGATGGGCATAGTTTGTAGGATCTTGAACATATCAAATCTTATAGTGATGTGTGTCTAAGCATTACAATCGGGGTGTTCTTTATTGAAATTTTAAGGTAGTTGATCTTGTAAATGTACCACCTGATCAAAAGGGGAAGTTCAACCCTTACTAGTTAGGTCCTTACATTATCATCTGCATGTATTGCTCTAGTGTTTATGGAAAATTTTCTATAGAAAAAATGCTTCTAAAAGAACCAGTCAATGCAATGCATCTTCGTCAATACTATGCATAATTTCTATGTGGCATATGCATAACGCTCATCCCTCAGGGACTGTAGTTTGTTGTGCTATGAAAATTCTTCATCAACACATTATCCTTGTATTTTTTGTTATGATTTGACCATGTATATGTGATTAATTTATTTAGTTAGGAATTATATGTATACATGTGTATTTTTTATTCTATGTATCCATGCATTGTGTCTTTTGGTTTCACAATTAGATCATAATTATATTTAATTAAACATACATCCAATGTGTGTTTATTAGATCATTATCATATCTAATCTAAACATACATCCTTAAATATTAATCCATCACATAGCCATACATGAATGTAAACATACACATAAGAACACCATGATGTCGCATAAAATCTCATTTATGTATATCACAATATCACATGTGTACATGTATCACACCATTGTATGAAAATATGGTGACTATATATCAATATAAGTTTGTATATGAAAATAATGCTATAAAAAATAATATGATCTAGTATACAAAAAACCATCATGAAAAATGGGCCTCTAGCCCCTTGGTGTATGGCTCCTTAATCCCTCTAGTACTTGCGGTGGTGGAGGTGGATGCTAGATTGATGTGCGTGAATGTGATCAATGAGATTATGACATAAATATGTTGTGTTTTCAGCCCTCAAATATCTCCTTGAAGCTCCATCACATCCTCTTATAGCTTGATCTCCCACTCATAGACCTGCCACAACTCCTCCTAAATTTGTTGCACCTAGGGATCAGTGGTCAACCTCATAGCCTCTTCCTAGTTGCCAAGGTCATATGCCCTCTCAACACTCTTTGCATGCATAACTACTTGATCTTGCTCGATTAGTGAATTATGAAGTTCTATCAAACAGTGATCCCTCTGACCACTCATCATGGTGAGATTAATTCCCCCCTCGATAGTCTCCGCATGTGCCTCCTCATAAGTGGTCATGAACTACACCATAGGCTTGAAATGGTAAGGATGTCATCTTCTTGAAGTTGACCTATAGGTATGTAGGATGATCCCCTAGATAGAAATAACTAGGGCCACCTCAGCAATGTATCACACAATGAAGGTGATCCACTACTATATGTCAATTGCAACCACAAAGCAAGTGGAAATTATTAGTACTAGTTTATACCTAGGTCCCTAGCCTGCTAGTGTGGATCAGGGGTAGGGGCTACACTGGGTCCTACTACTACTACCACTATAGAAGGTGTGACCATTTGGCTTGTCGATGGAGCTGATGTCACTGGGACTGCTAGTGGAAGTGATTCCACCCTATACCACTATCCCAACATCTTTTTCACTCTGCTCACCACTGCTGGCACAATCCTCTCCTCCTAGCCCTTGTGTACAAGCATGGCCTATGGGGGAATTTGACAGGAAAATTAGGGCCAAACCAGCCATCGCAAACCACTATTAAAAACCATGAGCTACGCTGACATTGTCACCCAAAAGGGCTAGAGCATGGTCATCATTACTCGATCAATCATCGCTAATTATGATATTCGCCATGGTCAGATGAGGATGATACCCCACTCACATGATACTCCTTTTAAAAAAAAACATATGTGGGAAGCACTAAATGGGTGGTTTGTACTTTCCTGAACTGTTAGGCAACATGATGCTAGTAATAGTGGATGATGATTTGATATGATTACCTTGCCAAGAATTAATCAATCTCCCCATAAAGAATCAAACTACAATCTCCAAAAATTAATCTCCTTTTACCTCCACTCATACACTAATGGGTATGCATGTGCCATCAGGTTGTCATGTGAAATACCTCAAGGAAACCCAAATGGTTGTGTGCACCTGATGTGCACAAATACCCACACCTATAGAAGCATGCATGATGTCAAACTATGATACTCATAATGAACAGAGTGCTTCACGTCATGGTACAAGTAAGCTATCATGCTCCAACCCTAGGCAAAGATAGTTTGTTGCTCCTCCATTGCTCATATTCAATGGATGATGCCTCCATGTAGGTTAGATCCCCTCCTTTCCATCATCATGCAAAGGGTGACTATGAAAATCATAAATCTTTAGACAAGTTGTATGACCACCTACCCTTGCTCAAACCATCACACATAGATGTGGCTCAAAGTGTCTGTCAAGTCCACCCGTTCGATATTGTTGGATCTTTTCTATGTCCTATACCATCCTTGTCTCCTCTTAGGCTACATATTGTCCCAGAATGGGTAGCCCAGTGATATGATAGACGTCCTCTAGCATGAAATTTATCTCACCCATCAGTAGGTAGAAGGTGAAGGTATCGACATCCCAACGCCCCATGAGCACCATGAGCATCAATGTATGATATCAGATCTCTGACATGGTAAAGACCCACCAAATTCCTATGGATCATAGTGTGGACATTGAAAATGTGCATCTTTTCCCTTGCTTGATTTGGGAGTAATTCTTGATAAATTGGACTTAATGATGCCTTGATTTAGTGTTGTGAGGTGTTTTACACATCCACATTATGTCTTAGGGCCATTTTAATCTAAATTAACTTAGCTTTTCCCTAATTCAATGTTGTAAAATATATTTAATTGCACTCTCACATTAATGTAGAAGGTTTGTAAATTAAACCTGGTTTTAATCTAGTGTTGTAATGTGTTTTACACATTCACATTGGATGTTGTGCCATTCTAGGCTATGTGGATCTCATTTTAATGTTGTAAAGTGTACTTAATCACACTTTCACATTAAAATTTGTGTCCCTATCCCTAATCACCCTTTACATCATCATTAATGGGCACCCATGACCCCATATTATCAATCCCAAGGCTTATTTTGATCAAAGACCTCACAAAATCAACATAAAAACTAAAATTATTCACTCCCCGACATCCTAGTTGATAAAAGAGCCCCTGTCGGACTCATTCACCACTTTGGGTGAATGAGTCCCATCTAGGTGGGACTAAGTCACCCAAGATGATGAATGAGTCCCATTTGGGCCATTTTCAAGGTTTGAGCAGGAAAAAATGGGTTTTAAGTTTAATTTTCTTCAGTGTCAGCCTTGGGGATCAAATTAACTGTCATTTGAGTAGTATTTCCTATATAAACAAGCTTATAAATCCTAATTCATAATTCATTCATCATTCATTATCCATCTCAAGTCAAGCAAGCTAGGGTTTTAACATTCTAAGCCATCAAGATAGTTTCTAAGGCATTGAAGGGAAGATTCTTCATCCATTGTTGCAAAAATTCAAGATCTCTCATCATGGTAAGTTTCTAATTCATTTATTTCATGTTAATGCTTCATCTTATTTATTCATTTAGTTTAATTACCTAAAAGGGGTTTGACCAAGGCAAACCCCCATTCCCTAACATTCAACATTTCTCTCTTTTTCTTTATGTGATTGTAGATTTAGGCACTTTGAAGGCTTGGAGATCATTGAAGAATATGTTGAAAACTTGTTGAAATCATCTCCCTATTGGCTAGGTCAAAATGTCCACAAAAGTTCACTAGAATCATAATCTATCTTGGTCCCCTCGCTTCCTCTTGTTCCTCTCTTGTTGAAGAATAACTTGAAAACTTGTTGAAGTTATGCTTGCTTTTGTTATTTTGTCCTCCTCCTCCTTTCATCTTGGTCCCCTCTTGTTCCCTCTCGCCTTTGTCTTGTCGTGATTGTTTTGTTATTTTGTAGATCTTTGCCTTTATTATCTCAATTATCTTCTAGTTCTTTGCCTTTTTAGATTTTTATGTACTTTGAGATAATTATAATCTATCTTGGTCCCCTCTCCTTCTCTCACCTTTGTCTTGTCGTGATTATTATGTTATTTTGTAGATCTTTGCCTTTATTATCTCAATTATCTTCTAGTTCTTTGCCTTTTTTAGATTTTTGGCCTTTATTATTTTCTCCAATAATCTCTCTCTCTCTCTCTCTATATATATATATAATTACTATTAATTTATATATATATATATATATATTTATTCTTATATTTTTAATATTAATATTAACTTATATATACATATATTTTTATATAATTAATATTAACTTATGGTCATATTATCTTATTTATATATTATTATCATAATTTCTTGATAGTCATAATTTATTGTTATTCTCTTTTGTTCTTTGGGTTTCTCAGTTACTCTCACAATCTCTTCGCAATATATTTATATTCTCAATTTTTCTTCGGTTTCTTATTTATTCTTTGGCTCCTTCTCAAGTTTTCTCTTGTATATTCTCATATTTTTTCTCTTAATTTCTTCTCTATTTATATATTTCCTCGTTTATTCTTTGGTTCTCATTTATATTCTCTTGTTATTCTTTGGTTTCGCATTTATTCTCTTATTTTCTTCTTAATATATATTTTTTCTCAATTATTCTTTGTTTTTCTCATCTATTCTTTGGTTCTTCTTAATTATTCTCATTTTTATTCCTTTCTTGTCAGTCATTCTCTTAATTTCTTCTCTTCCCTTACTCATAATAGTCACAATCTATAGTTATTCTCATTTGTTCTTTGGTTTCTCATTTTTTCTCTCTATTTCTTCTCATTATATATATATTCTCTTAGTTACTCATTTAATACATGATATAATATATTATTTCTTCTCATCATATTTATATTCTCATAGTTATTTATTTAATACTTGCTATAATATATTATTGTTTTAATAATTCTTATTAGCATATAATATATTATTTAAATCATACTTAATACACTTATTCTCAAAATATAGTTATATTTATTTTATTTGGATTTATATAAAATATAAATATATATTAATATCCTTCTTAGTAATATATTAATATCCCTGTATTTTATATGTAGGATATAATAAGGTTGTATATATTTATTCTCATAATTAGTTATATATATAATCTGAGTGTTATTTTTTCTCTTTTGTCTTTTTGTTTTTATGTTATTCCTTCCCTTTATTTTTTTGTGTTATTTTTCTTCTGTTCTACGTTTCTTGTAGTCTTTCTTTAGGTTTCATTATTCTTATATTTTTCTTGTTTTTCTTCCTTCTTAGTTCTTTCCTTCGCTCTTTCCCCTATTATAATTGGTCTTCTCTTTTGCTCTAATGTGTTGCTCTTCCTCATCTTTAGTCTTGGCCTTGGTCTACGTGCCTCCTCACCCTCCCCCTCCTCTCTTCTTTTTATCTTGTCCAAGTCTGCAATTACCCTTTCATTCCTCTTGCTCTCTTTCATCCTGATGATGGATCATGTAGTGTGATCCGAAACGTTGATGCTAAAAATTGTTGCACACAATCAAATCCAGAAGCTATACAGACTTATGATATGGATTGTGGAAACCTATTATCATTAATTCACCTAAGAACCATAGTCAGGATTTCAGATCTGGACTCTTGGAGGAATAGAAAGAGCAAACTGAGAGCTTCTGTTTCCACTTTTGGGTTTTCAGAAAATTCAAAGTGGACTCGTACGCCATTAGTGGCATATGAGTTCTACTGTACCTATTTTTAAAATATTTTTACAGATTTAGATACCCATTTGGCTCAAACAGGCTTTGGTCTAGTTTTCCAGATCTGGGACTGATTCGCCCAAAATGGTGTATGAGTCCCAGTAGGTCAAAATTTTAGAATCAACAACATTTCCAGTCTTCATCCTTGCCTCTATAAGTTTCTAGGTGCACACTTGTATTCTTACAGTTTTTTTTAGTTTCATCATCATTTCTAGGCCATTTAGTATATGTTTTCTTACTACACTATGTTTTCAAACATCTTTCATTTTCTAGGTTTTGCATTAATAATCAATCTTCTTTATCACTTTTCATCCTTAAGAACAATCTTCTTTGATAGACTTCAATATCATTTGTATTGGAATCTCAAGGATTTTTTCTTGAGTGTGAACTTTGTGAAATCAAATTCCTCTTCCTTTGTTCCCCTTTTGGTGTGATAAAGGAAGTTGTGCACTCCATTTCCATAGTCCACATTTTGGTGAACCCGATGTTTGAACATAATAATTTTGACTTGGAGTCCATCATCATCCTAGATCTAGCTCACATTAACTTTGCATCAGGATTTGCATTAGTTAATTTACATCTAGGGTTCCTAACATTTTTCATTAGTGAAAGTGCATATAGGTTGCATTTTTGCATCCCAAATCATTAATTTTTTTAAAAAAATTGCATTTTCATCTTAGGTGTGCATCATGTAGTAGGGAAAGCAAAAAAATCAATCAAAACAATATATATATTTTTCAAAAAAGTCCCCACTGGGACTCATTCACCACCTTCGGCGAATTAGTCCCTTTGCACCCTTGAAACTACCTTTTATGGCACTAAAAACCTTGTATTTGCACTTCTATTTGCTTCCATTAACTATCTGTATCAGTTGGATGAGTTTATGTTACATGCATTTCACTGGATCTAGCTTACATTAGCTCATTTCATGCATTTCTCAATTTCATAATTTGCATTTACAACATTTCATCTTTCATATTTTTGCATCATGTAATCAGAAAATCACCATGTTTCAAATCTGAAAATTGCATTTAAACATTTCACTTTAATTCATTGCATTGCACTTTCTTTTCTTTTCTATGATAGCATGTTTACTTTCAAAATGTGTGGCTTTGATATGATTAAAAATGGATTGCGTAAGTACAGCATCATGTCTTATGAGTTCAATTTTGATTACAACAATGAGGTCATTAAGAAACATGTTAGTCATAATTATGATCAAACCATTGACACAATCCTTAATATTACCTTTCCCATTGGTGAGGATGGTAGTGTAGACAATCATAACAATCATAATTGTTCTTCTCCCAATACCTCTCCTATTAGCGATGAAGGTATCTTGGGGAAAGATGATACAAGCATTGAGGGTCTTGATTGTCCCTCTCGTCCTTACCCTTTGGAAGATATTTGAAAACAAGGAGATGCAACCATTGAAACATTTCTAAACATTACCTTACCTAGTCTCCATAGCCATGGAAATCCAAATTTTCCTTCTCCTAATATCCCTCCTCGATGCAAAGAGGATAGGTTGGTGTTAAAAGATATACCTATTAAGAGTCATGAAAATCTTGACCCTCCATTCCCTAATTCTCCTACCATTTTGGACAATCTATTTGAAAATAATAGTGGCTCCGCATGTGTAGGATCATGATGGGCCAAAAAGTGGCAATATTGACTATGGGCATTTGTAGGGTATGTGGCCTATTACAACTTTTTTACCCAAAATTGATGAAACAAAAGGGTTTTAGAGGATATTCTCAGCTTTCCACCAATATAAATTATGCTTTAATTTGAATTTAATAAATAATTATTATTCATTTCTATTAGGAATTACTACTAAAGTCCCGACGTAGGCTGATTGAAAAAACATCTATACCTCTTCAAATCAGTACTACTCTTGAATCCGAAATGTCACATTCTATGCCTAATTTTACTTCATGTATTTTAAAAAGAAAAATTAAATTTCATGAAGTTTCACCAAGTTAAGGTGGTCGTATTGATACGAAGCCTTTTATATTTTAAAAGTTGTAATAAAAATTCATAATTTTATTATTTACTTGGAAAAATTACAAAAAAATATGCATCACATCCTAACATGAGTCCTCTAGTTATATATAAAACTTTATAAAAAAATATTACCATTTTATTATGGTTAGGTGGTCGCATTTACACCTATTTCTTATTTTGTCCCTAAATTTAAGCACTAATTTATTGAAATTTCAAATTTTCACCAAATAGATTTTATTTATTTTAAATAAACCTAGTAGTTTAGAAACTACATTCAATTTTCAACTGATTCTATTCTTACATATTTTAGAAATAATA
Source organism: Sequoia sempervirens (assembly GCA_007258455.2). NCBI lineage: Eukaryota > Viridiplantae > Streptophyta > Pinopsida > Cupressales > Cupressaceae > Sequoia > Sequoia sempervirens. The sequence goes on from VDFB02086081.1 coordinate 220,893,641, forward strand.
TAGATAACTTATTCAAATTTTATGTCAAGTTGCCTAACACTGATTTTTCTAATTTTTGCCACTTAAGGGCCTCGCTTCCATGATGATCCCGCATACAATTCGATCCTTCTCTTGATGCCTTCCCTACTTGTGATGAAGCTAGTTTACAAAATCTAACCATGGAATGTGGTGAACATCCTACAAGATCTCCTACTAGGGTAGATAGTATGGCACTAGAGAATGAGACCTTAGAGAAAAAAGGACAATCAAATAGATCCTTCTCCTAATATCCCCACTATTGTTATACAAGACAATCCAACCATTGATCATTCCCTTACTTGTGATGAATTCATTTTAGAAGAACCAACCCTTGAATGTCAAGAACATGTGGTTTGTAGTTGTCCTAAAAAACTCTCCTCCTAAGGAGGATATCATGGTGCACGAAAAATGATAACAATTACAATAATGATATAGTATCCTTAGAAGAAGATGATGAGGAAACACTAGACTCTCCTTCACTAAGGGACGCTAATATTATTCAACCTCAACTCATCCTTTACCCCCTTCATACAAACCACAAACTCAAAACAAGCCCGGATTCGTCCTCTACCCACCTAGGAACAATGTTTCATAGAAACTAAGTCATAACACCGTTTCTCATACATATAACACTAGGAAAAATCTGCAACGGCAACAAACAATACCAACACCCCTACCTTTGCCTAACCCCATCTTTCTAGGTCCCCCTCATTTTCCTTCACAAATTGGAAAGGAGTACAATCTTTTTGAACAACTAAAGAATACTCCTACTAAGATATCATTGTGGGACCTTATTCAGGCCTCCTATCACCACCACAACATGATTAACACAACCTTACAACAAGTTCCTATCCCCTCTAATGTGTAACCAAATGACATAGAAGCCATGATCTGAGGCATATATGCTGAAATTGTTTTCCACCAAAGTGAGCTCCCCCCTTTGGAAGTGCAAAAATAAAATGATGCTTTTATGATACTATCTCAATACAAATGAATAGGGACAAAGTGAAATCTTGTTGACAATGGCTAAGACCTTAATGTGTGTAGCATAAACCTTTTGGATAGGCTTCATGTGGATAAATCAAAAATTGAACTTGATTCTTTATCTCTTAAGGGATTTGACAATGTTGAAAAACAACCACTCGGTGTGACTACTTTACCTATTACAATTGGGAAGGCTACATTGGAAACACAAATTCATGTTATGCCTCATGAACTTTCATATAATCTTCTCCTAGGCAGATCTTGGATTCATGCAATGAATTGGGTGCCTTCTACTCTTCATTGTAAAATGAAATACATCTACAAAAACAAAGTGTACATACTTGACACTGATCCTGAGCCTTACAGTGTCTTACAACTTGAGAGAAACAAAGAGAATCCCTTGAACACATTAACACCAACCACACAAGTGGGACCCATTCAACAAAATGAAAAAGAAAAGAATTTTGAAGAAGTCACAAAGCTATTAGATGATGATTGAGGTTCCTTAGATTTTGAACATACATTCATGGGCAAGTACAAGATAATAAACAAAGATTAAAATAAGGGACATGCAAATGCAGTAATGTCAACACAAAACTCAAAAGACCCTTTGAAAGTATCCACCTCAACCACTTTAGAAGAAAAAAAAATTACATAACAATCTTTGATGAACTTAATCATGAACAACCACCCAATCCAAAAGAGATGAAAAAGCTTTATGGAAAAGGTTATGAGCTTATGAAACAACTTGGATATAGTGGAAAAGGATATAGTGCTAGGAATCAAGGTATTTGTGTCCCCATCAATCCTAACATGCAAGAAACAACTCATGGTATTGGTTGTTGTCCTTTGATAGAAATCATCAATCCTTCGCTCAACATCAACACTATCACACAAGATTCCTCTAAGCCAACCTTAACAGTAGTACATCCTGAACTGATAGACACTAGTCATTTTTGTTGGTGTAATTAATTATTTAATTACACTTACATAAGTTTACTTAGGTAATATTTTAATTTCTAGGTTATATTTATCATCTTTATCTTGTTGAGCTATCTTGTTGCTCAAGATAAGATTAGGGTTGTGCATGCTTTCTTTTATAAGAAAGTCTCATCTATTGTAATTTATTGAATTCTTGAATAATTATATTTGCACATCTTCATGCAAATCTCTTTCTTTTTTCTATTTTTCTCTTTTGTGGAAGGTTTTTTGCTTTGCATGTCTGATCTTGGTTTCTATCATGGTATCAGAGCCTTGATTTGTAGCCCCTTCTCAGATTTCTGGAGATTTTCATTGCAAAGTTCATTTGGGATTCCTCAAGGGTTGCATTCCTTGAGTTCATCTATGTAGCATTTCGAATCGCATTGGGCTTCACCATTGGATACAAAGCGTTGGAAAAAGTCAAGATTGGATTTTATTTTGCAGATTTTGGTCATTATTTACCAAATCCATGACGATGTCAAGCTCGATGAGTTTTTGCAAGCTCTGGAGGTAGCTAATTTTTTGGAGCATTTTGGGCACAAACGGAGGTCACTATCGCGTTTGCAGTGGCCAAAAACCCTAATATCACCCTTCATTTCATCGATTTTGGAGAAGTTGGTCTACAAAGAAAAAAAATTGCTAGGGAGGCCGTACGGCCTCCCCAACACGAAGTTCGATGCACAAAAATTGAAAAAAAAAATAAAAAAAGTGTTGTCTAGAGTTTTGCACTAGTGCCTCTAGTTCACAACACTCCTACCTCCCAATGGCCACCAGGTGACCATTGGTCTGCTGCCGCAGCCAGAGTTCACCGCTAGTCCCCCGCTCAGCCTCCAACCCCCGCAGGCTTCTTTGCCGCTAGCACCGGTCACATGGGGGACCGACCGCTATGTGCCCAGCCCCCAGTCGACCCTACATCACTAGCCACAGTCATATTGGAAACTAAGAGCTCCACCACAACCGCAGCCCGCCAGCCCCTGGGTGCACATAGGGCTAGAGGCTGAAATTTTTTTTAGCCCCTTGGGGGCCCTGTAGGCTAGATTGGCCTTCCTGGAGTAGTTTTCATGAAAACAGGCGTAACTTTTGCATACAATATCTTTTATTTGCAAAAAAAATACCGTTAGAAATATTATTCCGAGCACTATCCTGTGGTGTATTTTCTTTTTCAGTATTGTTTTTTAGCTGCATTTATTTTTGTTTGCAGTTAGATGTTCGTTTATGGCTTTCGAGCTCATAACTTTTTGCCACGATCTCCAATTTTTGCCATATTTGCGGAATTGGAAAGGTATTGAGGAGCTATATGTTGTTGTTCATGCACCTTTTATGTATCTATCCTAGGTTGATCATTATTCCAGATTTTTCCTGATGGGTTTTTTGGAGATTACTTAGTTTTTTTGGTAGTTGGAAGGGTGAAACTTGAATCTTTGCACTTCATTTCAGTACCACATCATTTTATTTTTTGTTTATGCATGTTTAGCATTCTATCCTTTTACAATCATTACGGTATTGTAATAAATGAACTGATATAAAGTTCCATTAGGGGGGTTTCTTGCATTATAATCTAATTAGAGTGTGCATGCACTTTGATCTCCATCTTGATTTTGATGACAACTCACATGGGTTGTATCTGGTTTCTTAGTTTCTTTTGGACACATATTTCTTATAGCTTGACACATATCAGATTCACATCAATTCACACTTCAGATTGAGAGCCTATGGTTATTGATTTGCATTGGGTTACATCTCAATTTGAGGGTCACTAAATTTGTGGTTAATGTTCTAGAATATTCATGGTACTTGCTCCTATGGATCAGTTTTAGTCACAGTTTGGCATCAACATCGAGATACATGGCTTCCAGATTCTTTCATCATATCATTCCCTCTTATGGGGGGCACCATTTTATCTACTGTTGCTTCACAGATTCCAGGGTTGTTCCAGTTTGTGAGTTTTCCAGTGTTCCGTGGCATCATGTCTGCTGTTGCATTATTATGATTCCACTATGGTTTCTTGTGAACAAAGGTATCTTTCCTTACTTGTGCATTTCAGTTCCAGTGTTACTCAACAGTGTTCTTCTAGTGCTTATTTGCAGTAGTCATCTCATTGTAGGGGGGATTTTATCCCACTAGTTTTCCTTCTTTACCTCATTATTGCATTTGTACATGGGTACTTGATCAGGCCTTGTTACTGGGACCCATTCATGCTTTCTTGCATTCATCCTAGCATTTAGGTGCATGCTTTTTTAGTCTCCCTAAGTATCATTTTCAAGAAACAAAACAAACAAAGACATCCTTGCTTAATGTCAATGTCATCTCACAAAACACTCATGATTTGAGTTCGTTAGATTTTACACCCTCCTCCAATGAAGAGAACAAGTTCTCACAATCTAAAGATTCTTCCATAAGTATGACATCTTGTACTAAGCAAGAGATATCTTTGTCACATAATAAAGGAAAATCTTCCACCATTGATCAAAAGGGAATCTTGTTGGGACTCCTCCAAGATCACTTCATATCCCTTCCTCCAAGAACTCGAAAGAAATTCTATTACAAGACTTCATTTTGCGCATATTACAAAGTTCACAGTCATTCTACTAATGAATGTAAGGCTTTGAGTAGTAAAATCCAACATCTTAAGGAGTATGGTGCTCTCCCTTATATGGGGGCACCTAATTCCTCTAATCGATATTGATTTTCACTCTACTATTCATCTTATCAATCATTTCATCTCACCCTTGTCCTGCACTAAGTGGTTGAAAATGGTTACATAGCCTTGTCCTCATATGTCACTTGTCGTTGCCTCTTTTTCCTAGCCATTAACCTTTTATGAACATATAAGAGCAAGCTTGCAATGTGGATAGAATGCCTTAAGATGGCTCGGATGTGACATACTACCTTTTTCATAAGATAGGTTATCAAAAATATATGACTTGGCATAGGGCTTTCCAAATAAGCTCTGATATATTCTTCTACTTTAAAGGAATTCCTCACAGTAATGTTAGAAACCAACATAAAAAATGCAAACCGGAAAATTCCTTCCACAAGAGAAAAACAAAAAAAGTAAGATCAATTTGCATTAAGATGTGCAAATGAATAATATTCAAGAATTTGAAAATACAAAAGATGAATTGCTTTATAAAAGAAAAGTATGCATAACCCTAAAGGTAAAACCTAATGTTGACCTAAAATCAACTCAACTAAATAAAACATACTTATTAATTAAGTAAACTAATTATTACCTAAGTAAACTTAATAAAGTGTAATTAAATAATTAATTACACCAACACCCCCCCTTAAGTGCAACTTAGGGAGACTAAAAAAACATGCACCTAATGCTAGGATGAATGCATGAATGCATGAATGGGTCCCGGCTACAAGGCCATGTTAGGTACCCATGTACAAATGCAATGAATGGGAAAGAGGAGAAAACCCAATGGGACAAACCCCCCCCCTCAATGAGATGAACTACGGAAAAGAAGCACTGGAAGAACACTGGTGGAGTAACACTGCAATCCTAAATATGGAAAGCAAAGAAAGTTGCCTCTATTTACAAGAAACCATATGAGAGTCACTGAAGGACTTAGGCGGAATTAGGATAATGCAACAACAGACCCAATTCCAAGGAACACTAGAAAACTCACAAAATAGAACAACCCTAGAATCTATAAAGCAACAGTAGATGAATAAATGATTCCCTCCATAAGAGGGAATGATATGATGAAAGAATTTTCACGCTATGTGTATCTCGATGCTGATGCCAAACTGTGACTAAAATCGATCTATAGGAGCAAGTACCATGAAGATTATGGAACATTAACCATAAAATGAATGGACCTCAAATTGAGATGTGACCCGATGTGAACCTGATATGATTTAGAATCAATAACCATAGGCTCTCAATCTGAGATGTGAACTGATGTGAACCAAAATGTGTCAAGGTATGAGCAAGATGAGGCCAAAAAAACTACATAATCCAAATAAAACACATACATTTTGTCATCAATATGAAGATGAGATCAAAGTGCATGCAATGCAAATACACTCTAATAAAATTATTATGCAAGAGTCCCAACTAATGGAACTTTATAGAAGTTCATTTATTACAATACCCCATGATTGTAAAATGAAAACATGCAAGACATGCATAAATTAAAGAGAAAATGCAAACCTAGTGCATGAAAACAAAAAAGAGTACATGCACAAACCAATGTTCACATCTGCGTTTATGATTAAAATTGACCTCAGATTTTTCTAGAGGACTGAATCAACTTTCCAATGTCACTTGAATTGCAAATAAATTGAAAATCGGGGAAAAAAATATGCCCTCTGAAGCGAAAAATGCTTCATCTGAATTCACCATTGGATCAGGCTTGGAACCAGCTTTCCAATGGTATCTCGTTTGTGAAAAATGGACACCGTATGCAAAATTTATGCCCAATTTAGTAAAAGTTGTCTAAAACATACCTTCACCACTGGATCAGGCTTGGAACCAGTTTTCCAATGGTATCTCGTTTGTGAAAAATGGACGCCGTACGCAAAATTTACACCCAATTTACTAAAAGTTCTCCAAAGTTGCCCAATAAGACCTGCAGGCAGCCCTAGGGGCTAAAAAAAATTGGTAGCTGGTCCTATGTGCGACCAAGGGGCTGGTAGGTAGGGGGCTAGAGCAGAGCCCGTAGTCACCCACGTGACCGCGACTGAAGCTGGAGGAGCCCGGGGGCTAGGCACATAGCGCCTGGTCCTCCATGTGACCGATGGCATGCTCACATAAGGCCCTTGGGGGCTGATGTAGGTTGCAGGCTGAGCGGTGGTGGTGAGTTGGTGGCCACCTAGTGGCCGCTAGGTGGCCACTAGGTGGCGCCTAGTTTAAAATGAGCAACACTTTTTAAAAAACATTTTTTATTTTTTTCTCACCTCATAATGCTTGCTAGGGAAGCCGTACAACCTCCTTGGCAAAATTTTATTGCCTCCTAGATCAATTGCTCCAAAATTGACCAAATGACAAGTTTTCCTAGGGTTTTTGGTTGTTGTGAATGCGATGGTGACCTTCGTTTGTGCCCAAAATGCCCCAAAAAATTGGCTACCACCAGATCTTGCAAAAAAATCACCAGACTTGAAACCCTTGCTAATCTGGAAAATAATGATTAAAATCAATGAAACAAAAGCCAATCCTAACTTCTTCCAGTGCTTTGAATCTAATGGAGATGCTTGATCTGATCCCAAATGCTTCATAAATAATCTCAAGGCATGAAACCCTTAAGGATCCCCAAATGTGCTCTGCAATGAATTTGTCCAAAAACTGAAAAGGGACTGCAAATCAAGGCTCTGATACCATGTTATAAAACAATATTAGAAATGCAAACCAGAAAATGCCTTCCATAAGAGATAAAAAGAAAAAGCAAGATAAATTTGCATTAAGATGTGCAAATGAATAATATTCAAGAATTTAAAAATACAATCGAGATGAATTCCTTTATAAAAGCAATGTATGCATAACCCTAAAGGTAAAACCTAATGTTGACCTAAAATCAACTCAACTAAATACAACTTACTTATTAATTAAGTAAACTAATAATTACCTAAGTAAACTTAATAAAGTGTAATTAAATAATTAATTACACCAACAATGTTGTTAGCAACCACTTTAAAGTGGGGGCATACATCGACACTCATATTTCATTGTGCAATTTTCTTTTTCTTGCAATTTCCTTTCTTGGAAACATTAGATACAATGTTGCCCAAGATGAGACTTTGCACTTGTCCTCTCTTGGAAACAAGATGAGACCATTTGCACTTATCCTCTCTTGGAGACATTAAGCATGATGTTCCCTAAGAGGAGACCTTGCATGAACTAAGCAAAATCCCTTTGAACATTCCTTGCATTATTTTTCATTTATAGTGTCTATGAGTTTCAAACATTGGAAGCTTTGCTAGTCTCATAGAGCTCAAGGATCATTTTTGTGTGTGGCACTGTATTAAAGTTATCAGGAGGTATATCTTTAGTATGGTTGAGTAGGAAGACCATTCTAAGGCATGACTTTCCCCATATCCACCAATGTGTGTGTGAGTACATACCAGCCATGAGTGTATATTTCTCACCTTTTAGGCCTTCTCACCTGACATATAACTAAGAGTTCCATTGCCTCAAAGTGAGAATACATTTTTGGACAAAAAACTTAGATCTGATCCACAACGTGTTAGAAAAATGATTGAAGCTTGATCCAATCTCTTATTTCACTTTTTCTTTTAGTCATTTCCATTGTATGTTCTTGTATCTTGTTTTACTGCATATTATTCACCTTGTTTGTGTCCTCTTGTGCTTATGTTGGTTTGATTTAAAGGATCTTGAATCCTTGGGGCTTGGTTACCTCCTTCATCTTTGTTATCCTAGACCATCTGCATTGGTATGATTGGACCCCTCTCTAATGTCTAATTTAGTGTGAGTTTGAAACAAGTTCATCCTCTCACTAAAGTGGGGGCTAAATGTGGACACCAAAAAAGTATGCATTTTTCCTTGCTTGATTTGGGAGTAATTAATGATAAATTGGACTTAATGATTCCTTGATTTAGTGTTGTGAGGTGTTTTACACATCCACATTAGGTCTTGGGACCATTTTAAGCTAAATTAACTTAACGTTTCCCTAATTCAATGTTGTAAAATGTATTTAATTGCATTCTCACATTAATCTAGAAGTCTTATAAATTAAACATGATTTTAATCTAGTGTTGTAATGTGTTTCACACATTAACATTGGATGTTGTGCCTTTCTAGCCTATGTGGACCTCATTTTAATGTTGTAAAGTTTATTTAATCACACTTTCACATTGAACTTTGTGTCCCTATCCCTAATCACCCTTTACATCATCATTAATAAGCCCCTATGGCCCCATATTATGCATCCCAAAGCTTGTTTTGATTAGAGACCTCACGAAATCAACATAAAAGATAAAATTCTTCACTCCCCAACATCCCAGCTAGCAAAAGAGCCCCTATGGGACCCATTTGCCACTTTGTGAGAATGAGTCTCATCCAAGTGCAATTAAGTCACCCAAGATGGCGAATGAGTCCCATTTGGGCCATTTTTGAGGTTTGAATGGGAAAATTTGGGTTTTAAGTTTCATTTTCTTCAATGTCGGCCTTGGGGATCAAACTAACAAGAATTTGAGTAGGATTTCTGATATAAACAAGCTTCTAAATGCTAATTCATAATTCATTCATAATTCATTCATCATTCATTATCCATTTCAAGTCAAGCAAGCAAGGGTTTTAGTATTCTAAGCCATCAAGATAGTTTTCTAGGGCATTCAAGTGTCGATTCTTCATCCATTGCTATAGAAATTCAAGATCTATCATTGTGGAAAGTTTCTAATTCCCTCATGTTCATGTTCATGCTTCATCTTATTTCTCCATTTGGTTTAATTACCTCAAAGGGTTTGACTAGGGAAAACCCCCATTCCCTAATATTCAACATTTCTCTCTTTTTCTTTGTGTGATTGCAAATTTAGGAAATTTGAAGACTTAGAGATCATTGAAGAATAAGTTGAAAAATTGTTGAATTCATCTACCTATTGGCTAAGGAAAAATATCCACAAAAAGTCACTTATAGTGCCAGAAATTAGGGTTTTAAATTTAGAAACTTGGAAGAACAGAAGAGCAGACTCAGAGCTCCCGTTTCCACTTTCCAGTTTTCAAAAAAGTCAAAGTGGACTCATATGCCATTAGTGGTGTATGAGTCCCACTATACCTATTTTTCAAATATTTTTGCAAATTCAGATACTCATTTGGCTGAAACAAGCTCCAGTTTAGTTTTCCAAATCTGGGACTGATTCACCCAGAATGGCGTATGATTCCCAATAGGTGAAAATTTTAGAATGAGTAGCATTTCAAGTCTTCATCCTAGCCTCTACAGGTTCCTGGGTGTACACTTCCATTCTTCTAGTTTTTTTATTTGTTTCATGATCATTTCTAGGTCATTTAGTATATGTTTGCATACTACATTATGTTTTCAAACATCTTTCATTTTCTAGGTTTTCCATAAATAATCAATCTTCTTTATCACTTTCTAGCCTTAAGAACAATCTTCTTTGACAAATTTCAATCTCCTTTGTATTAGAATCTCACAAATTTGTTCTTGAGTGTGAACTTTTTGAAATCAAAATCCTCTTCCTTTATTCCTCTTTAGGTGTGATGAAGGAAGTTTTGCACTCCATTTCCATAGTCCACACATAGTAGATCTTGTTCATCGGTATGTAGCTTGTTATTGTGGTCACGCAACAATGTCAGTAAGTTCCCACCGACAAGCTCTCTAATCTCTATCCAATCCTACAATAGAAACAAGATCCACATTAGCTTTTACATTATAAACAAAAATATTCTATTTGTACATCAAAAAAAATTCTAACCTCACCTCTAGGATAGACGTGTGTTGTGCAGATGTCTATATGACACACTAGCATCAAAGGTAGAACACCTTCCTGACTCCAATGCACAGGTTAGATACTAGCATTTCTAGAGGACAATCGAAGGGCCCTAATGCACTATCTAAATGACAACATTCCAGTTGGATGCCTCCACACCACCTCGATGCCTAAGTTTCTTAAGGAAGAGAAAAACTATAAAATAATGCATAAAAAATACAAGTTGGGTAATTTTACCTTGTCAATATTGTCACCTGCTGCTATTACCGTGTGGAGCTACTTAATCCTTAGGGCTACATAATATCATCTACAAGGAATTTTGCTAACTTCTATGGACCCACCCAAGGTAAATATAGGCACTTTTGACCCAATTTTTTTGGTGAAAGTGGCCCTTACATCCTTCATGTTTTCACTGCACCTAGCTGGGGAAAAAAATAGGAGGGGACATATATTCACTGCCAATTTTTTCTTAAGCATTCTTCTCATAGTGGTAGCTTCTTCTAATTTTCACACTTACTAAAATTTGAGTTTTAATGAATGAAAATTAATGTGTGGCATTGTAGTTTTTTGTTGAGCTTGATCATTGGGAGCATCAATAGTACCTAACTGCTTGACCTCTATGAACTCTACATTATCTTTTTTGGATGCACATTTGTAAATTTTTTAAATTTTTAATATTGCACTAATGTTTTATTTTTTACTTTAGTGTAGCTAATTTTTCTCCAAAAATCTAGCTCACTAAAGTGGGGGAAAGATGTAGTGTAATAAAATCATACCCCATGGTAATTTCACACTTGTGCATTTAGCATGTTGCATTTATGGCACCTAGCCATATTAATGACAAAGTCCTTATGAATCATAATTTCATGATTTTAACTCCATAAGGAATAATAATGGAATGTTACCAGTACACCACCTCATTTCATGCAATGTTTTGAGTAGTACATCTCTGTGATGTGTAGAACTTCATGTGGTGTGAAAGCATCCCCAAACTTTCCAAGTTTCAAATGAGGGAATCTATTGAACTTTACCCATGACACACATCGTCGTGGTAGAGTTTTGGGTGTAATGACTCTTCCCACCCATTCAACCTCACAAAACTCCATTTCTCACTTTTATTCTCATTCATTCTCACTTCTACTCACTCCAACTTACACTCTTTTCCTCTTCTCCTCTACATCTCTTCTCTATGGTGAATCTCTATCAGATTTATGTCTCATTAATAGCTAAGTCTCTCTTACATTTGTGTTTAACATCTAGTCTATCAAGCCAAAAGGGAGCCACATAATGTTGGTAACACTCTCTTATAACATTTCTTTACCTTGTCTATTTACAAATATACTCTTCTTGTCTATTTTATTTATGATACAGGCTCTCCTCCATTGTGGTGTTTATCTTTATCACACATCTCATCTATTTCATTACATGTCTCATCTATTTTCTATCTATCTAGTTGTCTATAGAGGTGGAAACACCAAAAGGGGGGTTGACTGAGGAAAGCCCCAAAACAGCCCCAACACTTTTCCTCATCCTTTTTTGTGTGCAAGTGTTTGGATTTGAACGGTTTTGTACTCAAGATTTTTAGTTTTTAGTTTCAATTTTGACAGGGGTGACAGTGTGACACACAAATTTCTTTTTGTCATGATTCTATCCTTCTCAAGATAGAATCTATATGTTTTATTCTTTCTATTTTCATAATTTATATTCTATAATTATTTACCATTTTTTTCTAATTCAAAGTTTTATCATCTTAGCTTAGCATTTCCTTTAATTATGTTTTTCAATCTCTTTCATCTTACACTCCATTAATTTATCTTTTACTTTGAGGTAACCAAGGGCTATTTGCTCCCTTTATACCCTATTTGTCTTTCAAATTGGGAGTAGTGAATCCCCTCCTTTGCACAATGAAACCAAATTACATGTGAATAAAATTTTTATTAACATGTATGGTCTTAAGAATAGGTTGTCATGGAGATACTTGACACTAAGCATCCTCCTCCCATGTAACTGCCTCCAAATATTGTTATACCTTATGATCCCCCTTCTCAAACTATTCATGTTTCTTTTGTACCACATTTTGTACCTTGTCACAATCAAGTATTAATGCAAAAAGTATTCCCTTCTCTTAATTTATGAATAATTAGTATTAAAATGAGCTTAATGTTACATTGATTTAGTGTTGTAATGTGGTTGGGTATGTGCAGGATCATGATGGGCCAAAAAGTGGCAATATGATGGGTATTTGTAGGCTATGTGGCTAACGAAATTTTTTTACCCAAAATTAATGAAATGAAAAGGGTTTTTAAAGGAGATTCTCAGCTTTCCACCAATATAAATTATGCTTTACTTTAAATTTAATAAATTATTATTATTCATTTTCTATTTAAATTACACTAAAGTCCTAATTGATAGGCTGATTGAAAAACATCTATAACTTTTAAACAGTATCACATTTTTGGAATCCAAAACATGTGTCACATTCTATGTTTCATATACTATAGGATTAAAGAAAAAATTGAATTTCATGAAGTTTTGACCAAGTTAAGGTGGTTAGACATATGAGTTTTTATATTTTTTAAAATTGTAATAAAAAATCATAATTAATTATTTATCTGGAAAAAAATTACAAAAAATATGCATTACACATGGGCATGAGTCCTCTACTTATATCTAAAATATTATAAAAAATATTATCATTTTATTGTGGTTAAGGTGGTCAAATAGACACCTACTTCTTTTTTTTCCCTGAAATTTAAGTACTACTACATTGAAATTTCAAATTTTTACCAAATAAATTTTGTTTAAAAAAAATAAACCTAGTAGTTTAGAAACTACATTCAATTTGATAAAAATTGTATTCTTACATATTTTTGAAATAATATAGATAACTTATTCAAATTTTTACGTCAAGTTGCCTAACTCTGATTTTTCTAAATTTTTTGCCACTTAAGGGCCTGTTTTTTCCATGATCCTGCACATACCCATTTTACACATTCACATTAAGTTTATGTCCCTTTTTGACTAAATGGAATTAATTATTCCTTATTTAGGGTGTCATAAAGTGTATCTTTACACTTTCACACTAATCTAGGCCTTTATTAATTAATTGAGGTTAATTTTCCATAATTGACCCCTTTAATTCAAATCCAAGCCTAACTAAATACAAATTCAGAGGGATAAAACCCAATATTCATAAGTGCCATTAAAAAACACTTAATTTTTGAATTTGTGTGTTCTAGGTTAGTGACCTTGGACCCATTCCATTTGCCACATGGTGAATGGGTCCTCACTAGGTCCTAGGACCCTATTTTCACATGAAATTTCACATTTCTCGAAGGGTGTCCTAGGTAAGTGACCTAGAACCCATTTGCCACATGGTGAATGGGTCCTCAATTAGACCTAGGACCCCTCTTTGAAATATTTTTCTAGTAGTATTTTAATGATTTCAAATCCAATATTTGATGTCAGCTTGTGTTATTTGAATTCCAGGAATTAATGATGAGATATATATAAATATAAGGCTATTTTACTTAGTTTCACCTAGATTTTCAAGTCTTCAAATCCTAGAGCAAGGTTTATGATCAAGAGTGATTTCATGAATATTCAAGGGCATATTTCTTCATCAATTGTTGTAGAAATGAAGATTTGAGAATTATGTCAAAGTTATGTGGAGTCATGAATGTTTTTGATGCTATTATGTTGATGTAGGTTTCATGATTCAATCAAGAATTCAAGGTATCATTTCAAGTAAGGATTCAAAGTCAAGATCCACATACATTGAGGCTATTTTATGCAAGTTTTAGACATCCATTATCGAGGTTTATTAAAGGTTTGGTGAGTTGTGACATAGATTTGTTAATTCATTATTCCTTCATGTTTCATTTCAAGGTTTAATTACCAAATTAGGGTTTTACCAAGGAAAACACCCATTCACCTAACAAACAACATTTTTCTCTCTTTGATTTGTAATTGTAGTTTTTAGGTTAAAGATCATTTGGAGAGAAATTTTTCAAAAGTTGTTAAAGTTTTCAAAGATGTAAGAAAAGTTGTCAAATCACAAAAACTGAACTATAGGATTTATTTTCAGCTTTTCGAAAGTGCCCGACTAGAATTTGGGAGTGCAGACTAAGAGGAATAGAATCCATAAACATTTTTTCAAAGACCTAGCTAGGATTCATTTTCCATATGGTGAATGAGTCCTCAGTGAGCCATGAAAAAGCACTTTTTACAACATGTACACAACATTTAACCCTCTTAAAACTAGCCTTTAACTGTTATATTTGTTAGGTTTAATTTTTGTTACTCATTTGCACAGTATTGCTTACATATTGAATGAAATAGAATGGAAATTGGTATCAGGACATAATAACCCAACCAAAATAACCCTAGACAGAATAACCTAACCAAAATAACCCAAGGACAAAATAACCCAGGGTCATAATAACCCATGGAAAAAATAACCCATGGTCAAAATAACCCATGGACAGAATACCCCATGGTCATTTTAGATCAAGCTAGTAAACTATAAATGACATAAAATAAATTATAAATATGATTGTGAGGAACCATAGAGGCTATTTAGGTCATTTTTAGACCATATATCAATTATATACCCCTAAAATAGCCTTAAAACACCTTTAATATGCTTAAATAACCTGTAAAATGGTAAATAATTATAAAAATAAAGGAAATTTTGTGGGAATAAGTTGATTAAGAGTTATTATGAAAAGTTATAAATGAAAAGGCATTAAGAAGATATATAAAATGGTAGAATTAAGAGAAGTAAAGAAAGGAAGAAGGGGAGAAGAAGTAAGAGTGTGTAGAGTGATAAGAAGAGGAGAAATCCAAATTCATAAAAGAATATATTTTGTAATATATATTTTTGAACATTATTTTAATTTTTTTCTAAAAGAGTGTACAAAAATTCAATATACTTTTTAGGGAACCAACAAATTCTTCATAATTTTTAATATATACAATGCCTCTTCAGTTTTTAACAAGTCAAAAAAAAAAGAATTTAATTATTGTAGATGATTACACATTTGTGTTTCATCGACAAGGCATCAATAAAATGATATAACGTTGTGTGGAATATTTTACTAATAAATGTTCAAGTTGGTGCTATACTATGACACAAATAAAATATGGTGATGTGATCCAAGATTTAGTGAATTGCTTCAAGCATCACACAACTTAGTCTAGAAATTCATCAAAGCAATGAAAAAAGAATAGAGTCTCCAAGAGAATAGAATAGAGAAATATATGATTGGATACAATGGGCAACCAAGAAGGAAAAAATATCGTCAACTCAAAGAAAGACTAAAAAGATTGGTTGATGGCTATGACAACCATAACATTTTAGATTATATAAGAGGCATCGCTCATAATTTGACAATTCAATTTAAAATTTGAATAATAAAGTTTTTTTAGCAACATACATGTAATTTATAAATTTTGTTTTCCTTTCTCTATATTCTTATGGGGATATTTTGTCCACGGGTTATTCTAACCACAAGTTATTTTGGCTTGGGTTATTATGACCCTGGGTTACTTTGTCCCTGGGTTATGATGACTGGGTTATTTTGTCTAGGGTTATTTTGGCTGGGTTATTATGTCCCATAACCATGGAAATTGTGCTCATCATTTTGTTTCATTATGGCGAACCTCTTTTCCTTTATTTAATTTTCCTCCTTTTTTATTTCGGTGAACTGAAACTTGTACAACAACATTCTAAAAATTGAAGTCCATTAAAAACCAAGATCTAGGATTTGCATTAGTTTACATTGCATTGCATTTTAGGTGTAAACTTGCATTTTGCATTCATTTTAAATCTAAAAATTTAACAAAAATTGCATAATGTTAGACTGATTTTGTATAGTGTTTGCATATTAGTGTGATTTTCATTATTCATATTCAAGAATTGGATCAAAATTTCGTTTCAAATAGTGTCATATAGTTCATGTTTTTTCCTTCATTACACTTGCATTTCAACACAAAATTCTAGAAAATTCTGCTACAGAAGTTATAGTTTCAAACTTGGAATAGAAAACACATCTAATCACTTTGAAATTATATTTTTCAAAATTAAGAAATCTTGTACCGGGACCCATTTTCGATAAGGAGAATGAGTCCCTATTAGGGTTACAAAGGAAAAAAAATTCACAGTTTGTAAGATTCAATATTAGATTTAGAGTTTGGTGGAAAAGTACACCAGGATGAATTTTCCACTAAGCGAATGAGTCCTTAGAGGCCTACAAAATCCAACTTTTCTGAGCTTTTTTGTGGTTTTTTGCACTTCCTAAGGCTGTTGGTATCCCACTATATTAGTCTGGAACATTTTAGGAATTTCTATATTATGTATCTAGGCCAAATCATCCATTTAGTGTAGTCATGTTTTGAATCATTCCAAAATCATTTAAGTAGAAAAAATCTTTAGATCTTAAAATATTCACATTATTGAAGCCTTGCATAATATGGATAAAAGTACTTTTCACTTTTCCATACACAATTTTTACATTCATGAAGCTTTGCATAAGTTTGATAAAGGTTCTTTTCATTTTTGGATACACATTGTTTACATTGTCGAAGCTTTGCATAAATTAGATAAAAGTACTTTTCATCTTTGGATATACATTGTTTAGATTCTTGCAACATTGCATAAGATCATTAGAAGTACTCTTCATTTTTGGTCAAACAATTTTAGTGAAACAATGGGAAATAGTATGGGAGCCTACTGTCCTTGAGAAGATATGGTTCATATTTCACACTAAAGTTTCACTCAAGGAAACTCTAGAAACCTCAATCTAAGGTATGGAAAGGAGAAAGAGATCTTTCAATAGGGTTATCCTAGGGTCTGATTAATGATTAAAGAGGGGTTCACCACCAAGCTAGGGCTTGGAAAGACAAGAAATGAATCCAACATGCAAAGTACCATGCAAAACCTAACTAGATGACCTAGGAAATGAAACTGAAATACAAAATATCAAACTAAAAATAAAAAGAGGTGCACTTGAAAGAGTGATGAGGTTAAAAAAAGCTCCAAAATCCTAAAACTTATTGTTTGAAGCCCACTAGGACTCATACACCAGTTTAGGAGATTTATTACCAGATTGGTTTTCTATGCCAAAACTAGAATCTGATAGTGCTTAATCTGAATCTCTTGAAATCTAGAAAATTTCTTGTATTGTGACTCATGCCACAAGTGGTGTATCAATCCCACTTAGCTTTTTCAGAGGGTTAAGGCATTATTTTACTCTCCTACCTCTATTCTTCCTTCCACACCTTTTTTCAAATATTAAACACTTTTTTGCAACCAATAGGTGACTTTTAGTGAAGATGATGTAACCTTGTGATGGCTTGATAACTTTCTTCAACCTTGCAACCTAATCTTCAAAGGATCTTCAAGCTCCAAGATCCCTAGATATGCAATCACACATGTAGAGAGAGAAGAACTTGTTGATTGTTAGTAAATGGGGGTTTGCTTTGGTTAAACCCCTTTTAGGTAATTAAACAAAATGATGAGATAATGAAATAAGCACATGAAACATGAAACATGAATAATAATACCTTGAATGATGTCTTGTAAATCAACAAACTAGTATGAAGTGACCATGAAGGATGTAGATCTTGATCTTGAAATAAGTGTAGAACAATGCTTAGTCTTGGATCTTGAATGCAACATCACAACACTAGCTCAACAACATCCTTGATGCTTTATAACCTTGACATGATGATGGATCTTGAATTGCTGCAACAATTGATGAAGAATTCTGATGCAGGAGCATTCAGGTGCACAGGCAATCAACATAAAAAAAAAGTAAACATTTTAATTTTGTATTTTCCTAAGGTTTGATAATTATTTATTTAGAATAATAAATTAAAATATTAGGACAAAAATTGTAATAAATAATTCGTCTTTTATTTTAATATTGCTAAATTTTCGAGTGGAGATAGTCTGGGTGGCAATGTTAACTTGAGCTTTAAAAAGGCAACCCTGGAATGGATTTTTGGGGCAGTTCAATTTTTTTTTAAACATAATTAAATCCTTATAAATTCTAATAATGGAGATCTTTAGTGCCCAAGTTGAGTTGGCAGTTACTTTTCTAATTGGGTCCCGATTTTCTAGGAGTTGGAATCTTGCAAGTTTGTTATTCTTGGAAATTTCAAGAAGGTGGATTTGATAATGATTTTTAGAATTTATTATTTTATTTTAATTTTATTAATGAAATTTTATCATGTTGGGATGTTTCAAATGGAATCTATAGAAAAAAATGGAGATTTAGCATAAAAGGGAAGACTTTACAATTTTTGGAACTAGTCACTAACAAGAATTGTGAGAGAAGTTGATTTCTAGAAGGATTTGGGTAGAAGTGATTCTGAAGGGATAAGTATGTGATGAATATTTCCATTACAAATGTTTTATTTTAGGTTTGAATGTGTGTGACAAAAAAAATGGATCATGGAATCCATTGTTGAAGATGGATATAGTTTGCAGATTGGAGTTTGCATGATAAAGGTTGTAGATTGAGAGTGAACTAAAGAAGTTGAATAAATAGTTTTTATTTGTTATTATTTTCTATTGATATCAGATTTTAATCTGATTTTTAATGTTTTTTTATCATTCCAAGAGGCTGAAATCTTTGTATTTACTTAATGGAGAAGATACTTTGATGTTTGCAAGAGAGTTTTGAATAATGAATTTGGAAATTTGTTTGCAAAATTTCTGCTTTGTTTCTCTTTTCTAATTTATTTCATATTTAAGTCAAATCATTTAAGTGATTTTCATTTGTGGAATTAGAGCTAGTGTTCTTGAGTGTGTAGGAAAAAGAACCCATTGGGGGCAGTTTGCACTGGGACTTGAGGGTTGGATTGTGTGAGATATTTGTTGCATGTGTATATGCAACTTAGAGGGTTTTGAAAAAAAATTCTATTGAGGCTTTGTGGAGCCTTGAGTATGGAAAAGAGAATGAGAAAAAAAAAATTATTAGATGTATTTTGATAGTTACTAGACTTGAGGAACTCAAGGAAAGACTGAGGATGGACAAGGTGAGAGAATTTGAGGAGTTGAAGCAAGAAGTGGAAGATTTGAAGGCAGATTGGGCAAGGATAAGAGGTAATGGTAACTTTATTTATCACTCTAATAATATTTTGAATGCAAGGAAAACAAAAGATGAAGCAGAGTGACATACATGTGAAACTATGGAAGAAGAAGATGAGGGGGAAGAAGTTTTTGAATATGAATCTCAAGAGACATTTCTTTTGGAAGACATGAAAGATGAGATGAAAGAAGTTGTAGCGAAGAGTGGAGATGAAGATAAAATTGCAGTAGTTGAAAAGGATAAAGATGTTATAGTAGAGGATGAAGGAAAGAATGAGGTAAATGAGGAAGTAGAAGTTGAGATGATGGAATTTGAGGGTCCTATATTTGATAAAGAATCTGGTGAAGATGAAGAACATCTTCTACTCAAAGAGGAGATGAGAAATATTGATATCTTATTTGAAGGGAAAGAGTCAGATGAATGTGATAAGGAGATAGAGAAGATGCAAATGGGAGAAGAAAGGTCCTATGATTATGCTAACATTGTTTTGTTTACAAGTAAAAGAGAAGGTGTAGAATAATTTCAAGTATGGGACATTGAAGATGAGATCATCATGTGAGAGGATGAGGTAAAAGAAAAAATTGCATCAATTGAAAATGAATGGCTTGCATTGACTACAAATGGAGGTGAAAAGAAAGTTGTAGTAGCTGAGGTAATGCCTTATTTTCTTGAATTTTATGAAGATGAAATTAAATCTGATTTGAATGTTGTAGAGATGAATAAAATGTATGAAGATGAAGAGGTGAATTCATATTGGTGGAGGTGGTCAGATTATTATAGTGGGTTCAATCCCGCAAGGGTGAAGGAAGAGAGATGGTGTAGGAGTATACATAGTGTTCCAAGAAGATATTGTAAGAAGAGATGGAAGACAGAAGAATACTAGTTTGATTCAATGATGGAGTTTTCTACAAGTTTTTTAAAATCTTGAAGGGTATTCCTACTACTCAATTCCATTTTGTGAGTTATACTCACAAAGTTCAATTTACCTGGTGTGTCTGATGCAGGAGCATCTGGGTGGACAAGCAATCAACATCAAACAAAAATAAATATTTTAAGTTTTTTTTTCCATAAGGTTTTATAATTATTTATTTCTAGTAATAAATTAAAATATTAGGCCAAAAATTATAATAAATAATTGGTCTTTTATTTTAATATTGCTAAATTTTGGAGTGGAGATAGTCTAGGTGGCAGTGTTAACTTGAGCTTTCAAATAAAATCTTGGAATGGATTTTTAGTGGAGTTAAAAAATTTTAAAACTCAATTAAATCCTCATAAATTGTAATAATGGAGATCTTGGGTGCCCAAGTTGAGTTGGCAGTTACTTTTCTAATTGGGTCCCTATTTTCTAGGATTTGGAATCTTGCAAGTTTGTTTTTCTTGGAAATTTCAAGAAGGTGGATTTGATAATGCTTTTTGTCATTTATTATTTTATTTTAATGTTATGAATGAAATTTTTATCATGTTGGGATGTTTCAAATGGAAGCTACAGAAAAAATGGAGATTTAGCATAAAAGGGAAGACTTGACAATTTTTGGAACCAGTCACTTAGCAAGAATTCTGAGAGAAGCTGATTTCTACAAGGATTTGGGTAGAAGTGACTTAGAATGGATTAGTATGTGATGAATATTTCCATGAAAAAAAATTAGTGCAGGTTTGAAGGTGTGTGACAACAAAATGGATCATGGAATCCATTATTGAAGATGTATATAGTTTGCAGATTGGAGCTTGCATGATAAAGGTTGTAGATTGAGAGTGAACTAAAGGAGTAGAATAAATAGTTTGTATTTGTTGTTATTTTCTGTTGATATCAGATTTTAATCTTATTTTTAATGTGTTTTTATCATTCCAAGAGGCTGCAATCTTTTTATTTGCTTAATGGAGAAGATACTTTGATGTTTGGAAGAGAGTTTTGAATAAAGAATTTGGAAATTTGTTTACAAAATTTCTTCTTTGTTTCTCTTTTCTAATTTATTTCATATTTAATTCAAATCATTTAAGTGATTTGAATTTTTGGTTTGATAAGGGATAATCCCTCTTTCATCAAATTCTTCCCTTGAATGCTTTATAAATGCTCTTGTAAACTCTCTTGATGCTCTTGTAAAGTCTCAGAATGCTTAACTCTTGAATGCTAGGCTTGATATGATGAAGTATTATTATGAAATAATGATTTGAGACCTTGTTTATATAGGAAATCCA
Organism: Sequoia sempervirens; assembly: GCA_007258455.2. NCBI lineage: Eukaryota > Viridiplantae > Streptophyta > Pinopsida > Cupressales > Cupressaceae > Sequoia > Sequoia sempervirens. Next base: position 220,915,330 of record VDFB02086081.1, read on the forward strand.
TCTAATATCCCATTTATTAGATTTTAGAAGCTTATATTCATGAAATTTGAATTTAAAACCCTTATTTCTCCCTCAAAACCCTTAAAAGTGCCCTAAATTCAATGTGAATGTGTAAAACTCATTACAACACTAGATCAAGGCAGCATTAGGTCCATTTAGTTTACAAGGGTCCTAAATTTAATGTGAAGGTGTAAATGAATACACTTTACAACATTAAATTAAGGAAAATTTAGGTTTATTTAGCTTTAAAAGGGCCCAAGACCCAATGTGAATGTATTAAAAAAATTACAACACTAGATCAAGGAAACATTAAGTTCATTTTAAAATTAATTATTTTCAAATCAAGTAACGAAAAGGGATAATTTTTCCATGTCCACATTTAGTATCTTACGTTTCTAAGCATGATAAGAAAAATTTCATCTTTCCCCCTTATGGGAATGCTTTAGTGAAAGAGAATACAATGCTGGATAATCATGACAATAAATTTTGGTCTTCTCCCAATATCTCTCCTAGTTGTGAAGAAGATATTTTTGTGTTATAAGATCAAACCAATGAGACTTATGAGAGTCTTATTTTTCTCTCTTCCCTTACCTCTCCTACTAGGAAAAACATTATTGAACAAGAGAAATCCATCATTGATAAGCAAGAAAATCTAACTGTTGATAACTCCCTTACTTATGATGAATTTATTTTAGAAGAACCAACCATTGAATGTTAAGAACTTCTAGTTTGTAGCTCTCCTAAAAACTCTCCTACTAGGGGAGATATTATCGTGGAATAAAATGAGAACATTGACACATTTATTTCAAACAATAGTAATGATGCTTCCTTAGATGAAGATTATGAAGTGGCATTAGAATCCCCTTCACTAAAAAATCATGAAAATAAGAATAAGTATGTTGTGGTTACGAACATTAGGAATCTCTTCAGTCCTCTAATTCTTAGAACCCCTACAAATACTTTAATCATTGGACCTCCTAAGACTCAACTTATCATTTATCCACCCTCACAACAATCACAAGTTCAAAATAAACCCGTTCTTATCTTAGAGCCACCTGCAAGGTAACTTGATAATGATAATGTTTCACAATAACCAAGTTACAATATTTGTGCTCATACATATAACACTAGGAATAATCTGCAACCAAGAAAAACAACTCCAGCATCCCTCCCATTTCCTCAACCTATCTTTCCTAGTGCTCCTCATTTTCCCTCACATAGTGGAAAGGACTATGATCTTGTTGAAAAACTTAAAAATACTCCTGCTAAAATATTCTTATGGGCCCTTATTCAAGCCTCACCTAGTTAATATATTATTTTTCAAAGTTCTTTACAACAAGTTCCTAATCCTAATGTGCAACCAAATGATGTGGCAGCCCAAATTCATGCTATAGCTCTGGTCAGTATGAACATTAATTTTCAACATGATGAGTTACCTTCATTACAAGATAAAAAAACAAAAAGAAGCTTTCATGATAATAACTCACATTAATCAGATAATAAAGAGAACTCTTGTTGATAGTGGCTCATTCCTTAATGTTTGTAGCATAAACATTCTTGATAAGATTGAAGTAGACAAAATCCAAATTCAACTTGATTCTTTATCTATTCATGGGTTTGATAATGTAGGAAAACAACCGCTTGTTGTGATTACATTTCCTATTAAAGTTGGAAATGTTACATTACAAACTCCTATCCATGTTATGCCTCAAAATATTTCATATAATATTCTTTTTGGAAGGTCACGGATTCATGCAATGAATGGGGTGCATTCTACCCTTCATCATAAAATGAAGTATGTCTACAACAACAAAGTTTACACACTCAAGGCTGATCTTGAACCTTAATTTTTTTTTATTGCTGAGAAAGAAGTACAAGATCCTTTGAAAGTATTAAAACAAACTACACAAGTGGAAGCCACGAAGGAAGACAAACACAAGAAGAATATTGATGAAGTCACTAAGTTGTTAGA